>MPNW01000944.1:7486-39921 GCA_011800805.1 Hirudo medicinalis
TCATCGCCGCAATCGTCATCATCGTCGTCATCATCATCTTCCTCTTCTTCACGATCGTTATCATACCCTAGCCCCGAAGAATTCTGATAGTTCTTTGCCCTTGTGCCTAGAGTGGCTGTTGATCATCTGCAAGAGCTTGTTGCACTCGCGGGAATTCCCAGCGGCTCCGAATGTTACTAAAAATAGATGGCAACGACGAGTCCCCAAACTTTCGGCAATGTGACGTATATTTATTGCGATAATTAGTAAACAATCAAAAACATGAGATAAATTTAAACAAATAGCCACCTATTAATAATGCACGGATAACTGTCATCATCATCACCACCATCATCTTCATTGTCATCATCATCATCGTTATCGTCGTCGTTATTGATGGCAACGCATCATCGTCAATTCTATCGGCCACACACCAAAACATGCTAATTAGCTTTATAAATAGAACTTCTAGTTGATGAAAACAACCAATCAACAGACCTGCAGCCACGTAGACATGATAAGCTATCATGATTGGCATCCTTTTTCTCATCCTGAGCATAAAAAAGTTAGTGCCAAACTTATAGCGGTTCGAATTCCAGCTTAGCGATCGCGTACAACGATAGCGATCATCGCAATCATCGCTTGCCCAAAACTAATGAATAATTAATGGTCAGTTATTAAAAATAGCCAAATGATCGCTAACTCGTCGAATGTCTTTGCAGCATTGAGCCAATCAAACGTCACCATTTTGCACCTGCCTGAAATTATGTAAACACGTTTCGGGTTAATAATAATAATAATAATAATAATAATAACAACAACAATAACAATAATAATAATAATAAATTTATAATGTGCCATTTGCATAGCGTCAGAGGCGCCTATTAAGGTTATTAACTAGTAATTAGTATTATCGACCAGTGTTCCAATGGACCCAATCTTTACTAATTGAATGACTTAATAATCAATTAATAATCAATAATAACAATAATAATAATAATAATCAACTATTAACCAATACTCACTAATTCCCACTCACCGAGTTCGTAATTACAGATGAACTTGAAATCCCCTTCGACACTTTTGACCCCCTTTTCAAAATTCCTCGCGGCCTCTTTGAGCTCGCCCTGGAGGTGAATAATTACGAGCCTCTCGTGAACGTTCGAAAGGTCGGTCGATTAAAATGATCGTTCGATTAAAATGATCGGTCGATTAAAATGATCGTTCGAACGACGGCGAGTCGTGCGCCCCCCGAGAGCCACATCTTAAAACAACATTTGATCGCAGAATCTATTTTTGTAATTTAGCATTTAATAATTCATTTACACTTATTTCAATGTGATTTTGACCGATAATATGTGCGCTCTTAAAGGCAAAATCGAACGTCGTTCAAATACCTTGACCAAATGGAATTTTCCCACGAAGTAAAAATAGAACATTGAATGTTCGACACTGCTTCTCAGCTTGCCAAGGAGAAGTTGTACTTTTGGCATCTCTCGAGCTGAATGAAAGCACCTCTTTAACCTCGTTTGACTTGCAATTGTTAATTGTTCGTTTATTATTAACGACTTAAAAACTTAATGACGATCGAAAATTCAATAAGCATCATCGTCAAAACCTGTAGCCAAGTTGTTGCTGTTCATGATCATGAGGGGTCTTGTGACCAGCAAATAGTGCAGTAAGAGGCAGCTGGAATGAATGGTTACGATAAAAACACTTCTTGCAATGTTGCAATTCCGATAACAACAGTAAACAATCAATTCTACCTATTTAGTGCTTCGATCATAAAATTGTAAATCCACGTATATGCGAAACCAATGACAACAGCACTAACGACACAAATGCTTCAAGGACAATATCATCAATTCAATATTCTTGGCAGTCGCCATCCAATAATCACGACTCGGTATGATCGGCATGCAACATCAAACTAACCACGAAAAGGACGAGAAGCACGATTGGCTCAGAGCCGAAAGCATGAACTTCTCCACCATGCCTTGAGCCCCGTCCGGTCCCTGGGTGTCACGGAAACCGAACAGGTGCATCAGGACCTGGAGCGAGGCGGATTGAGGTACAAGATGGAATGCCATCAGAAACAGACCGTAGCCGAGGGAAAGCTGACCGATCAGGACGGAGACGAGTCTGGGTTCGAAGGTCAATTTCGTGCAGTCTCGTCCACAAATTGTCACCCTGTGCGATAATTCATCTAAAAATGAGGATCAATACCTACTACAATTCACTATCATGGCCAATCACTGTCGTAGTCAATGTCATAAAACATGCAAATACAATGTTTCTTGAATGATAAGATACGTTCGATCCCAATGTAACCTCGAAAGTCCCAACAACTCCATCATTCTAGATTTTTTCCTCTTTGACTGCCATGGCTCGGAATGCATCTTGAACTGCAAATCGCAAACACCGACCATGGACATGAACTCGGAAGACAATCCCTCGAATGGATCTCCACGTTCTGACCCTGGGTCAGCATTTGCGTCGACCGAGGACCTTTTCTCCGATCGGCAGGTTTCAGTTCTATTTCCGGACTGTCGACCGGCAGATTGGCCTTGAAGTTCGTGACTCAAACTGCCAGCTGATTGGCTGAGGACATAGGCGACCCATTCTCTGTAGATCTTCTTGTGTTGTTGCCAAGCCTGTTTGAAGTTCCAACAGGAGCTGACGATGTCCGAGCTTTGAGCGACCGAGAGGATCGAATGGATGACTTGGCATTGGACGGAGAGCACTTCGTTGCCGATGTAATCGAGCACGTCTGCAGGCTGAATGCAGAAGCCAGCGGGTTGTAACTAATTTTCGTTATGTCAGATTTTTGTTCGAGTATTCGACTACTAGGAGTAGAACAATCAAACTTACTTATTCAAGTAATACCTAAGTAGATTGTATCAAGTAATATCTAAGTAGATTGTTTGACTTTTCATGAAATCAAATAAAAAATGTGATTTCTTTAATTATCTCAGACGGGTTTCGAAACGAAGAGCTCGTAACATTGAAGTAATTGATTGAAATGCGAGTCAATCGATTGAACGATCGGTTGACTCACTGCGTTGGAACTCCTGAGCAGCTTGTTAGAGGCCTTGCACTTTCTGATGACCTCCAGGGAACATTCCTTGGCCATTTGTTGATTGCTGCTGGAACCACTTAGAAAGAAGTCCTGGAAGAAAATAATATAATAAGATGATAATAATAATAATGATAATAATAATGATGATGACAATAATAATAATAATAATAATAATGACAATAATAATAATAATAACTAACAACAATGCAGACTGAATTTTTATTGGTAATGGGTGCAATAAGATCCTGTCAAAAATCAAGGAACAAAAAAAAATTAAATCAGTTCCTTGACAACACAAGCAGGAATAATAAATCTTTTTAATTAAGGAAATAATTACTTAACATCAAAAATACTGTTATGCATTAACGGCCTTCGTAATCTGTCGAGGATTCTAATGTCGTTTGCAAGATGTTTGCCGCTCGGCCGCTCGCCTGGCCGGTCCCGTGCCCGGCTTGCCCAGGACCACCTAGGCAAGAGAGGACACAACCTCAAGCTTCGATGCAATAAATTCTACACAAAGTCAAATTGTCTTTTCGTGATAGAATTGTCAGACCTTGGAAGGCATTGCCTGTCGAAATTGCTAACTCATCCATTGTTTTGTGCTTTAATATGGGACTTTGACTCCAGTAGTTATTTGTAGCACGTTTAATTACCAAGTTGTTTTTGTCATTCAGGGTGGCCGACGTTTTTGTCCTTATAAAAAAATTTGCGTCGGCAGTCCGCAGGGCCCTTCGGTTTGGGGCATAAAAAAGACCCCTACCACCACAACGGTTTACTTATTAAAAGAATAAAATTAAAATAATTAAAAAATAATAATTAATTACTTAATTTTTAATGATTAACAGATGAAATGAAAATTAGACAACTCAATAATTCCCAACCATGGTGAGCACCAGAGCTGCTCCACCCATCATGAGGTTGCTCTCATCCCTGCAAAAAGGAAACAGCAGAAATCACAGGAGTTGTTTGTATCACCAACTTGTGTGCCAATACCCTAACCCTAACCCTGGAAATACTATGTGCATTTTTAAATCAAAATAGATTCTCATAAAATATGATTGACTGCAAATATCTATCCATCAACTAAATTCACTTTTGGACATCTGAATGATAATAATAATAGTAGCTCCACATGACACTTACATAATTGATAAATAACCAAGTTTGCAGAATGCTCGACATTCTTTATGTCTCTCTGACAGGACTAGTAAATTAGAACTTATCCACAAGTCTCCTAGTTTAATAAATCCTTTTACCCACAAATTCACTCAGCAAATTTCTAGGGTGATCATTAAACCATTCGAATATTCATTACTTGTGCTTCATGAAGATACTCTGTGCCAAGTGCCACTTGTTGTTAAGCACCAACTGAAAGCCTTCCAGTGCCTTGTCATTGTAATCCATCAGGATCAGCTTGTGTCCAGTAGTAGGCACTTTCAATCTTTTTATAAAAGTAATGTCACGCGGGAATTTCAATGATCTGTTACGCCGATTTTTGTAACCTTAAAGATTCTTAACGTCAAACTTAGAAATACAATGTAGTTTATATTATAGTTTATTCTCCTGAATATATAATATAGGCAGGTTTATTTATTTTCGACAAATTTCGTAACAGCCAACCAGATCCTAGCAATCCTAGCGAATATCAAGTGGAAACTATCAGGCCTATCAGAGTTTAAAGAGCAATGAGTCAGAAAAAAGGTATCTTATTTATTTATACAAAAAAAAACAGGTATTTATATTTGCGTAATTAACGCACGGCGGATTTGTTTGAATCACTCCTCTGTTTATTTCGACAACCGAAACGTAAAACCACCTTGTGCATGTTTACAACTTTTTCCAGGTATTCTTTTGCAATTGACTACGTACAACTAATGTGTGATTTATTTTATTACGGAGTCGAAATAAATCACGATTTACATATTCCAAATCTTCTGGGAAAACCTATAAAATGCATTCAGGTAATTTCCTAGGAAACCACAATAAGGCGGCAGGAAGGTAAATCAACCAGAGGTGAATTGCCTTAGTCAATCTTTTGATAGGACAAAAGAAATCATAATATGATATCATGAATGCAATATGTAACACTCCTGGAAAGCATGCTGTCAGATCTATATCGTTTGCCGTCAAAAAATCGGCACTTTTCAGCACGTCTATTAACTAATAATTCATCCTTAATAAATTTTAATGATTAATGTCTCTTAATTTAAGTACGTTTTTCTACTTTATCGCTTGCATGAGGAATTAACGATACATTTTGTAGTTTCTGAAATTCTTTGAATTTAACAAAGTGATGCACTGTCTGCGATATTGTCAAAATCAATACTTTTCAGTGCCTATTAACTAGTATTCAGCCTTAATCAATTTTAGTGATTAATGTCTCATAATTTTGGGTCGTCACTGCCTAATTTACTAACAATAACAAACAAAATTTGCATGAATTCCTCTTCTCCATTAAAGAAAAAAATCGAATTATTTTTTTAAAAAGTTTTAAAAGTAATTGAAAATAAGAATCTTAAACTTTAATTTCATTTTTTTAATTAACCGAACGAAATTTTCGACAACAGCTACCATTTTCAGTAACTCTCTGTAGTTGCAGCGCCAGGATTTCCCCCATTTTAAATTATTTTTTAGGATTCCATGGATGGGGAAAATAGAGCCACTTTCACAAGCACCGTTGGAGCGATCGGCAGATAAATTCTCCGAGGATGGACTTGTACACGTATTAAAATATTACAGCAACGTAACCATTGTGAACTTGGATAATGCATCCTTTTCTTTAAACAAAGTAGCCGAAACTAAGTGTCATCTCGCATTGAATTGTTCCCTTTATATGTATTCTCGCGGACAAAAAAAATAAATTTAAAAAAATTCAATTAACGACAACAAAATAAAAGGCATCCGCATCACTCTGACCCAGTGACGGCTCGAAGTGTAACAAAGGTCCTTTTAAAAGTTACGCCTAAATATTACAAACATATTCTTGAACTGTGTAAAGTTTTCGCTAATCTCGAGCGGCCTGAAACAGATGATTGCTTACGCATTGAAGAATGCGAATTAATGAGTCTTGAAGATAAATCATGATAATGAAGAGGAGTCATGATAACGATATTCACCAGAACAGTAAAAAAGACTAATGAAGAACATTGAATAGAAAATTTAGAGAACAACTTGATGATGATGATGATGATGATGACGATGACGATGACGATGATGATATAAACTCAATTAGCAAAATAAGCCAAACTCAAAACATGACATGGAAAACTTTAAGAAATAATTATTAAAAACTATTATAATTTAGGAATGTCGTCGGAGGGGCTATTGCGCACCCGAGGGTACCAGGCCGGCATCACGTGCCAGGAGATAGAATGAAGACCTCTTGTCGGCCAACAAGACTTGAGGCGAATCAAACTCCACCACTCTGCCTGCACCCATTACCAAGATCCTGTTAAAAATGGTCTTAAATAAATATTTTCAGTTCTAACCAATATCTGGGAGGGATTTGAATTGGGCCAAAATTTCTAAATAACAGAAAAAACATAATTTTTAGTGTATTTATTTTTAGACTAACTTTGCCTTAATAAAAGCCTTATTGGCCATGCTCAGCCAAAAATAGCCGTGGCTCCAACCTATCGCAGGAGAGTATGGTGTTGATTCGATGGGCAATGGTGAGCACCGTACAGTCCGAGAACTGGGTCCTGATGGTCTCCTGGATGACCTTGTCGGTTTCAAGGTCGACTGCTGCAGTGGCCTCATCCAGGATGAGGATGGCAGTTTTGTGGAGGAGTGTTCGACCGAGGCACAGGAGTTGACGCTGACCGACACTGAACATCGATGATCATTATGATTGTACCTCAAATTTTGGTATGATGCTAATTTTATTTACAGTTATGACGGTGTTAATGATAGCAATGAAATGGAATTGCCAAACAGCTGCACTGTTGCTCAACAATCCACAAAATAACAATTACAAAATAAAACCATTGCAAATGCAACAGCAAGCTGGTATTTTAGGCCACCAAGTGAAAACAAACCTCATATTCTGTCCTCCTTCTCCACATTCATGATCCAATCCATCGTTCAGACCAGACACATAACCCTTCATGTGGGCCTGCTCCACTGCTTGCCATATGAGGTCATCTGAGTACTTCCCTGTCGGGTCAAGGTTCATCCTCAGTGTGCCCGAGAACAGAACGGGGTCCTGCAGGAAGGCGGCGATGTCGACAATGAACATGGTGATGACTACGAACAAATTGATGGAAACGGAGAAACAATGATTTTGAAAAACTTTTGTGATGAATTTTAGTATTAAATCATGTCGTTATTAAGAGTAAAATTAAAGTGGTTTATCAATTATGATAATTAAAGAGGTCATGACATTAATTCTGACCTGGGGCAATATGGTAAGATTTGACCTCAATCTGTAGAGCCCGAGTTTGGAGACGTCCACATCATCGATCAGAATTTTCCCCTCGGCCGGTTCAATCAAGCGGAACAGAGCCAAGGTGAGTGAACTTTTTCCAGCACCTGTACGACCCACGACACCCACCTGTTTGCAGAAAGAAATGTTTGGTGATTGGGGTATTTTTGTATTTATAAATACATTTAAATGGATACCAATATATTATAAATTAAATTACGTTCGATCATCATCATCCCTGCCCATCGTAAACCTACTTTTTCACCCGGCCTTATTTCAAAGTTTATGCCGTTCAAGACAAGATCGAGGCCAGGACGGTAACGAAGTCCATAATCTTTGAACCGAATGCCTCCAAGCTGAGGCCAGTCGTGGGGCGGATCTACTTCGCCCTTGTGCCAGTCGGCCTTAAGAAATAGAATATTTCTTCATCATGTTATCGCAAATTTCTCCGCTGCAGTCGTTGTCGATAACAGCAGCAGCAGCAGCATCTCTTACCTCTGTTGGAATCTCAGAGTACTCCTTAATCCTCTCAATTGAAACAACATTGGTCTCCAGCTGTGTGCTCAAGCGAACGATCCACGCCAGGGATTGCGTTATCTGGGGTCGGAAAGTCAAATGCCAAAGGTCAATACGGGCGCTCGACCCCGCCGATTAATAATAAAGATTTTCGTCTCACTTGAAGGGCGTACGAAATGGACAGGCCAACTATGGAAGGTGAGAGGTCGTTTCGACCGATCACGGCAAAGAGGGCCGCGCACAAGATGATGACCCCTCCCATCAAGTCCAGAACAAAGCCCAGCCACCTGTTGGATGATATGTTGGCAAAGAAGGCCACGAGATTGTTGTCGACGAGGTCTTGCGACTTCGTGACAAACTCTCGACTCCTGTCGAACGCCCTGATGACGCTGGCACCCGAGACGGTCTCGCTGAAGTGGGTGTATATGGGGGAGCGGGTGGTCGATTCGAGCCTCTTCAGCTGACGGGTCGTTGGGATATAGAAGCGCTGGAAATGTTAACCATTACGACGACAATGTATTGAGGATGTAACAACAGCCATAGACATTTGATAATGACAACGGTCACAGGCAATAAGGTAATAATGACATATTTCATGACATGAATGAGATTGTCGAGATAGGGGGGTCGGATGTGGCCGGAGTGCGATAGGTGATTAACGAGATTTTGAAGACGATGCGAAGGTATACAGGCAACCAGTACAGTTGCGTCAGCCATTCAGTTCAGGTCATTTTTCACCTGAATCACGTAATAGATGCCCAGCACTGGAATGACAACCAGTAGGAAGAAGGGAGTGGTGTAGCTAATGACGATCACAGTTGCAATGATATTGAAGAAGTTGCCAAGCCATGACTTGATGGCCATGACAATGACGTTGTCCACCACCTCGACGTCTTTGGAGAAACGATTGAGTATTCGGCCGATGGGCGTGACGTCGAAGAATGACATCGGAGATTTGAGGACATTGGCGAGCAGTCCCCTGTGCAGGGTTTGTGAGGACCTAACGTTGGTCTCTGCGGCCACCATCGCGTAGGTGAGGATGAAAATGGCTGAAAATATTTCGAGAAAGTCAGGTGGATTTGCTCAAGCAATTGCTAAACAATAAAAATAATTTATTTTTAAAATTAAATTTATTAAGAAATTATAATAATAACAATAATAATAATCGATAATAAAGACAAAATATTCATCACATGCCTTGAAGGATGCCGATGCCTCCATATCCGGCGAGGTACTTGATCTGCACCTGAACGAAAGAAGTGTCGTTGGCAGGAAGACTCGTGTTCCTGATGACGGGATCGTTGGTCCAGATGCTGAGCCAAAAGTTGGAAAGAAGCTGGGATGCCTGAAAGAGGATGAAGAAGAGCAGGAAGATGGAGGTGAGTGCCACGCTGAGGGAACGGATGTACGTCAGAAACACGGAGAGCTTCACGTTTCCTCTTTCCAGAAGTTCTTCCTGGATGAGTCTGTCCTTGCCACTTTCCGGGGGCTTCCCTTCAGTCTCGCAGTGCGAGGTGGAAAGAGTTTTCCTGTTGGAATGAGAGTGGATTATGTGGATTAGATATATAGATTGGGTAGATTGTACAGATGGATTAGATTTTAGCATCAACGTCAACTGATCGTGTTATGCCAATTTAGTCATCAGTTATAATTATATTCACAATTATAATAATAATTATAATATAATAATATTATGATATATATAATATAATAATATATGATATAATACCTAAAATAATAATAATTATTAGTATAATCATATATATTATATATATATATATATTATATTTTATATATTATAATTATAATATAATATTATATATTATATTAAAACATTAATATTACATTATTGTTATTATTATTATCATTTAAACAAAACTCAGTGACCTTCTCCTAAGTGCGGGCTTCCGACAGTTTGGCTCGGTCGATCTGAAGTTCAGCTTCGACATTTCAGGAGAAGTTGAAATTTCAATCTCGGGTGTATGAATCATCGGCTCGTCTGCCATGTCCTCCTCGTCCTCGTCTGAGAGCAACGATTCAAGGATGTCGTCTCTCGATGCTGCAGGATAAATGGAAGGGATGAAGAAAACGACAAAAAATATTTCGGCAGCAACGTTAGCATCTTCGCAAAGTTATAATTCGTCCGGTAACACTTTTGTAGGATCGGGCTCAAACTCAGCCAATAGTATCGAAGGTCAAGCAACTCGTGGGATCCTGAATCTCAATTTAGTAGCAGTCACCTTTTCCCGATGGTGAAAGAGACATTGGCGACTTGTCGGTGATCTCGGTGCCCTCTTTGGCATCGTCCTTATCCTCGTCATCTTCGTTGTCTTGCTCGTGGAGGAAATCTTGGATGAACTGGGCGAACACTCTGTTGTGACTAATAAGGTCGTCGTAGTGACCGCACTCGGATATGGTGCCTCCCTCAGACATGACGACGATGACATCGCAGGACTGAAGCCATGTGATTCCGTGCGTGACCAGGATTCTCGTCTGATTGGTTAACAATAACAATTAAGGTTTTATTTTTGTGTTTTATTTTTGAAACATTTGAATCATTAGCATCACTTAATCCAGGCTTTCACCTTGTTCTTGAGGTATCCAGTCGGTCCAATGACATGGGAGAAGATGTGCTTGGCGACGTGAGAGTCGACCGCACTGAGTGGATCGTCGAGGAGGTAAATGTCGCAGTCCTGGTACAAACTCCGTGCCAGACTCACCCTTTGCTTCTGACCTCCACTCAAGTTTATGCCCTGCATCGTGTGATGACAAATGACATGGTGAGAATCGGGAAAAAAAGGTTTATGATAAACTAGGACCCCAAAACTAAGCATCACCATTCATGCCCCCCCCATTATTCACGAACTCTCATAATATAAAACCGACCTTCTCTCCAATTTCCGTCATGTCTCCAGCTGGCAGTACTTTGAGATCGGGTTCGAGTGCACAGGCCTCGACTATCCTCTCGTATTTGTCCCTCTGGAATGCTTGACCAAAGAGGATGTTGTCACGAAGGGTGGCATTCTGTATCCAAGCCTGTTGTGACACGTAGGCCTTTGTGCCCTGGTGGTGGTCAATATCAACAAAATGGCATTATTGATAATATTATTAGTTTTACATTAATAATAATAATAATAATAATAATAATAATAATAATAATAATAACAATAATAGTAACAATAATAATAATATTAAATAATCAATAATCAAACCATCAATGCACAAACTCACGTCGACATTCACAGTCCCCTCTAGCTTCTCTGTGTCTCCCAGAATGGCAGAGATGAGAGAGGACTTGCCCGAACCAACCTGACCCACAACTGCTGTTAGAGATCCTTTGGCAATGGCCAGGTTGATGCTGCAACGTGTCAAAATAATATAATATATATATAAAATAATATAATATATACACAAAATAATATAATGCACACATTCCTTCATGCCACATCATCACCATCATCATCACCACAAGTCACTCACTCCTTCATGCCACATCATTATCATCGTCATCATCATCATCACCACCACAAGTCACTCACTTCTTCAGAGCTGGTTTGTCGTCAGATCCCCAAGCGAACGATCCTTTCGAAATTGTTATGGCATCTAAGGAGCAGACGACAATCACTTCATAAATATGTAAATTGCACTCATTATTACAATTTTTTGTTTAACTCAGCTACAAATCTAATTGCAAGAGCTTCATTTGCATTCTGCTTTCAAAATTTTATTGAAGACGAAGGATCATTTTAAACCTAAAATACGAATAATATTTTTTAATCTAAAAAAAATGTAAATATAAAAAAGAAATATAAAAAGAATCTATAAAAATATAATAATATTTTTTAATCCAAATTTAAATATAAATTTATTCCAAAAAAAATATTATTTTGAAAACATTTTGCCAACCTCTTGAAGGTGCATTTCGAACGTTGTCCTCAGAAAGTTCCTGGCACTGAAGGAACTTCTCAATCCTGGTCAAGGAGACGGAGGTCTGATCAGGAGGAAGCATTATAATAACACTGAATATTGATGCAGCCCTAGTGGGTCATTATAATAACACTGAATGTTGATGCAGCTGCACTGAGACATTATAATAAAACTGAATATTGATGCAGCTGCACTGGGTCATTATAATAACACTGAATATTGATGCAGCTGCACGGGTCATTATAATAACACTGAATATTGATGCAGCTGCACTGGGTCATTATAATAATACTGAATATTGATGCAGCTGCACAGGGTTAATTATAATGACACTGAATATTGATGCAGCTGCACGGGTTCATTATAATATCACTGAATATTGATGCAGCTGCACAGGGTTAATTATAATGACACTGAATATTGATGCAGCTGCACGGGTTCATTATAATAACACTGAATATTGATGCAGCTGCACAGGGTTAATTANTGATGCAGCTGCACGGCTCATTATAATAACACTGAATATTGATGCAGCTGCACAGGGTTAATTATAATGACACTGAATATTGATGCAGCTGCACGGGTTCATTATAATAACACTGAATATTGATGCAGCTGCACAGGGTTAATTATAATATCACTGAATATTGATGCAGCTGCACGGGTCATTATATTGACACTGAATATTGATGCAGCTGCACTGAGACATTATAATAACACTGAATATTGATGCAGCTGCACTGGTCACCTGTATCTCATTATACATTTTTATTTAATTATTCAATAGGTCAGCAGGTCTGCAGCAAAAATAATCATACAAAATGTTGAGATGGCTCACCATGATGAGGAATGTTATCACCATGGGGAAGATGGAGATGGGGAACCTGAGGATGTTGAAGAAGGAGAGAGCCGTGAATGCCACTTTGGCATCGAGCACCCCTCCTGTGAGAATGAACGTCGCGAAGGTGGCCAGAGTTACCTGGATTGATTGTGGATTGTAAACACCACCAACATGATGGAAATGATTGATGTCAGGAAATAGGAATGAAGTCAATCAGTCGAATCAGGTGCAAGCTCGGTTTTGAACGCAGAAGCCGAGGGCCAAAAACAACGTTATGTAGCCATGGTTACCACCATCATCGTCATCATCACCATCATTATCATCATCCTCATCATCTCACTCACTATGAAAGGTGCACAAGACCAAGCAAAAGTACTGAACGCTCCCAAGTAGCAGAACCTCCTCAGAGTGTCCAGTTCCAGGTTTCGAACTGCGTCCACCTTCTCCTCGAACGACATCTCCCAAGCGTACAACTTGATCACCTGAGAATTCGAGTGGCATTCAAAATTCATTTGCAGCGCATCGCATTCAATCGCCAACATATTATTATTATTATTATTATTATTATTATCATCATCATCGCCATCATCATCGTTGTTGTTGTTGATATTATTATTATTATTATTATTATTATTATCATCGTCATCATAATCGTTGTTATTGTTGATATTATTATTAATATTATTATTATTACTATCATCATTATTATTACAGCAGTCCAAGCATTGGTTATATTCATGCCATTGTCATCATTACCACAAGCTCACTTTTATTCCATTGAGGATCTCGTTCATCATCTTTATCCTCTCATCCTTCTTCTTCATTTGCCTCACCTGCGACATGATAACGATGACGTCACTAACGATACTGATGGTGGTGATGGTGACGATGACGACGACGACGACGATGATGAATATAATAATAATAATAATAATAATAATAATAACAACAACAATAACAATAATAATAATAATAATAATAAAAACATCATCCCAGTAGTCAAACCTGCAGCTTCTTCTGGAAAGACGCCACAAGGGCGTTCAAGGGTATGAAGAGGACGATAACGGCCACCCCAGCCAACACCGAGGGTCCGACCAGTCCCCAGAGAAAGTAGAGGGACAGAACGATCTGGAAGGGGGATGACCAGATCATCCAGAAGAATGGAAAGGAATCCTGGAGCCTCTGGGCATCCACTGACATGAGGTTCACAATCTCCCCAACAGTTATGGACTTCCGAGCCTCACTGCTCATCACCAGAGCCTGATGGTGGTGATGATAATGATGACGGCGACGATGATGGTGATGATAATGATTATGACGACGACGACGACGATGATGATGGAGATATTAAGAAATTGTCAGGGCTGTTCATAAATTGG
The DNA here is from genome assembly GCA_011800805.1 of Hirudo medicinalis. Classification (NCBI taxonomy): domain Eukaryota; kingdom Metazoa; phylum Annelida; class Clitellata; order Hirudinida; family Hirudinidae; genus Hirudo; species Hirudo medicinalis. The sequence continues at coordinate 21,631 of MPNW01000944.1, forward strand.
CAGTTTTAGTAAAAGACAGGTAATATTTGATCAGATAATGAAATCAATTGATGAATCGACAGCCACATGGAAGACATTCGCCAAGGCGACCGACCTTTTTATAGACCAAGGCGATGACAGAGGCGTTGATGCGCATCCCTGCTGTCATGCCGACGAAGTGCACTTGCTGGAAAAGGATGCTATAGACGAGGGAGTTGATGAAGAACAGAGAGGCGTACAGATAGCCCTTCCACATCTGAACCAGGGGACTTGGCGAAGAAGCTGTCGACTTTTCTATGAAGTCTATCAACAGGCTGAACAATGGGATTGGACGACCGTCTCAGTGTGTGGTCAGAAATTATTGAAAATTGAAAAATATAATGGATTATCATCGTCATAATCCACAGTATTACAACTATTCAATGATTACACCATTTGGTAAACTAGCAAGCAGAACAATGTAATTATGCTTAATTAATTACTTAATAATCACCAGTTAAAATGAAAATAATAGTAATTAGCTCTGTCCCCTTTTGACCGACCAACGACTGACCTCTGTAGCAAGGGGCCGACCATGATGAGCAAATCGCAGACAAACTTGATCACGTGCGACAGCAACAGTCGCCCTCCGAAGCTCTTGAGAATGGCCCTCAGCAGGCTCGGCTTCTTGGGCCCTCGAACCACGGACACCCTGGGGAGGAGTGGTGTTGATTCTTCCCCATCACTCGAGGGTGGAGCTTCTTGAGCAGCTCGAGATCTTATTGGTCATCATCATCATCATCATCATCATCATCACAGAGTTGTCATCATTATCAATACATTAATCACAGTTGTCAATGGAAATATAAATGTTTTCCTCATGGCATTATATACTATGTGCCAAGTGTTTATGATCTTAACAAGAACATGACATCACGATGACAGAATCAACATTGTAATTGTAGTAAAACCTCGTAAAACAAGATGATGATAATAATGATGACGATGACGATGACGATGATGATGATGATGACGACGATGGTGATGACACACCTTTTGACCTCTGCAGACCAGTTTTTGAGGAGGGCTTCTGCACCCTTTTCAGTGACATCCCTTGGGTTCAGACTCCAGAGATCCGACTCAGTCAACACCTTTTTGTAGCCAGTGACAACCAAGCTGTGATCATCATCATCATCATCATATCATTAAATTATTAACATCATTGTCATTGTCCTTACGTTTTCTCAGATGAGTTAAATCTATCATCCTCTGTTGTTAGTTCCAATGTATAATTAATGAAAATGAACATATAAAGTTTCATCGTTGAGTGGTAATTCTATATCGGTGTTGACGTCTTAAATATTTTAGCTATCGCTCAACAGGTGAAATCTTCAGCCACTCAAACCTGGTCAGCCAGGTGAACGTCAACCTGGAGAGGAAAGATGCCTGAGTCTCAGGGCAGGGAGCCTAGTTGGAAAATCATCATCATCATCATCATCATCATCATCGACATCATTCTCATCACAATTATCATCATCCCTCATACCACAATCATCTTCATCAACATGCCTTGTATTGCAATCATCATCATCATCAACATCCTTTGGATCGTAATCACTATCAGCATCTCTCATACCACACGATCATCATGTATTAAATCCAGAATAAACCAAAACCTCACCTTGTCTCTAAAGTAGCCAACAGAAGGAATGCTGTCATAGTGGGTCTTGTCAGCGAAGCAGAAGACGATTAACTGAGTGAAAACGAGCGAAGAGTGAAGTCCAACCATGACCGTCCTGCCCCAGTCTGGTTCAGCAAGAGAAGCTTCCTTGTGGATCAATGATGACGTGGTGAATGAGAGATGGATGAATGATGATGTGGTGAGTGAGAGATGGATGAATGACGATATGGTGAGTGAGAGATGGGTGAGTAATGATGTGGTGAATGATGATATGGTGAATGAGAGATGGGTGAATGATGATATGGTGAACGAGAGATGGGTGAATGATGATATGGTGAATGATGATATGGTGAACGAGAGATGGGTGAATGATGATATGGTGAATGAGAGATAGATGATTGATGATAACCTTTGCAATGTTACCAACCTTGGGTCTGACTGCTCTTAATATGAGTGACGCAGCCATGAAGACAGATGAGATGGAGGACAGCAAATAAAAGAAGAAGTGGATGCCGGAGGTGACCAGTCGCTTCCTCCCCTCAACGTCCAATAGGATTGCAGAGACTGCCTGCAATTACCGTCTTAGTCGGAAAAAGTTCGAATTCAGTCTATTTCGGAAAGCAGCTCGGTCGATCGTCCTTTTGCCGAGCTTGTTGGTGGCATGATGTCAATATCGCTGATTAGCATATGACATTCAAAACGTAGACCGACATGAAATACTCGTACATCATATTACTGAAACAGCTAAATTAAATTCTCTCATTACAAATTTCATCGTCGTCATCACCATCATCACCACCATCACCACCATCATCACCACCATCATCATCACCATCATCATCATCAATGCAACCGGTAGTAAACGCACAAAGGTGAAGAGTTGCACCGATGGTGAGACCAGGTACACGGGATACCTTTCGTGCTCCTCGACTTTGACGTACTCGACGCAGTTGTAGACAAAGGATGCTGCTGCTACCGACATCAACATGCCCGTCAACACCTGCCGTCACAAGACGTACGATGTTCATCGACAACTAAAACAGTGGTAATTAATAAAAATTGAAAGAATAATAATAATAATAATAATAAATAATAATTGAAAAATAATAATAGCAATAAATAATAATATCATCAACTGCTAATAACAACAACTAAGCTGCCAAAAGAAGTCATGTTCTTGAGTTCGGGGATAGATAAAGTTTGGGGATAGATAAAGTTTTATTGCCACACCAAAAAAAAAATTGAACAAACTTTCCGACAAAACGCTTAATGCCATACGACCCGACCCAAAAATACCGGGTCGACCTTCATCACCTCGTGATGAATTATGCCACCCCCTTACGGTTTACACCGCCACGGCCGTTCGTCCGACCTTTTTGGCGAGGTGAAGTCGAGACTTGGGCCTCCTGCCCCCTGCGAAGGGCAAAATCACGTTTCTGAGGTAGAAGGCAAAATAAAGGGGAGCGGACGTCAGAAGGAAGGCGCAGGGGATCCAAACGAGAGCCGTGTTCTGGAAGCAGTCTGTCAGGTCGGGGTATTCGGTGTTCCACGTGAGATCCTGGTCCTGTCATAAGTTGTTGTTGTTATTGTTGTTGTTGTTGTTGTTGGTGTTGTTGTTGTCATTGTTAAAGGTCAATATTGTCATCACTTCTGTCATTAAAATGTAGAATAAGCGCATAAAATATAAGCTCACGTCTAAATAAAGTTAATTATGTCACACTTAATTGTTCGTTATTGTTTTAATTATTAACATTAATATAATTAACACTATAAAAGAATTATGATTAATATAATTGATTGATAATTCCACGCATGATTAATAATTAATATGTCAATTACACTGCTGATGATTTTGTTACTTCTTCAAAAATTTTCTATCAAGTAATTTGAAATAATCCATTACACCATTATATCCATTACAATCCCGAGCGTCACAGATGGCTAAAATGGTAAAAAAAGAAATAGCTGATTACATAATGAGGCACATCAAAACCAGGATATTGCTTGAATGACCATTTAAGTAGCAGTGGTGATGTATTGGTGATGAGAGAAGTTGATTGTGGCTAATGCATGGTTGTACTTACATTCCATTGCACAATAACACAAGATAAAATTCTTGATAACAATACTGTGCAACAATTCCAAGCAACTAACCCAGAATTTTCCTCCACAAAATTCATGAAAATCCATGCCTTCCAGTGAAGAGATCTGCTGGAGAAAATCTGCTCCGAATCAAGCCTCGGTACTTTCCTTACGCTGTGTCGTGCGACTTATGGTTATGAAAAACAATTTGCCAAACTATTGTCAAATGTAATACTTTTGTGAAAAACGTCTGGTAGCGTTTAAGACAGTCATCGCAAGAGCGTCACGCTCGGTCATGTGGTTCTATGCAATGTGCAGCACACGAAAGCTCTCGGTGCCCTTTATCAATACTTTCTCGACACCAACTTAGTCCTTAATCACGCGCGTGTGAGCGTGCTCGTTGAGTAATTTTTGCAATTGGCGCATCTGAATCGATTGGCTTCCTTTCTAGGTTCAAATATAAATTCCAGAGGGAAAGTTAGATAATACTTTTGAATATCCTGCCAACAGCTACATTGTGATTTAAAACGTATAAAAACTTAAAAAAAAGTTCATACATAAAGTTTAACTTTAACGTACACGGCCTCCAATAAAGATAACGGTAGTAGTAGTAATATTTTATTAATGTCCTCAGCATAACGTGATGAATAGGACAACAATAAAGATAACGTAACGTAACGTTTATTTATAGTGGTTAAGAAGACCGAGATCTATTGAGTATAATAACCTCAATAAAATGACAAAGCATGAGTGATAGATTTCAATTGTAGCCCTTCAATACAGGAAATAAGTTTTAGACACAATCCCGTAAAATTGATAATTACAAGTTCGCATGGATCTCCTGACTGAGATTTCAAAGTTTATCGTCTGAAAACAGGGCTCGGATCTTCAATCTGATTCAAACCAGATCTGACGAGAAGTCGTTGAGTTTGTGCAATCTATCGTCTTGAAACCTATCTGGATTTTGGGACGTGTTCCTTATAATGTTTTAAATACATGAAAAAATAAATCAACAAATATTTTTTTTTCTCTACGAACTTAACTTTAGCCTGTTCGAAAGGTTTTAACTGGCAATATGAGATGAAATGATCATCTATGGTTCCAATTACATAAGCCTTCAAATAGCTATAATTTGATATAACTTATCCTTCTAGGTTCTCCAGAACCAAACTGACAGCCTCTCAACCATAGCGAGGTGTTGTCATTCGGTCAAAGTTAAACGACCCATACTTCTAATACGATTGAACCAAAAATCTAAAATCTCAATTTTTTTTTAAGTTATTCATCTAGGTTAGCAACTAGGTTGTGCCAACTTTCAATGAAATCCAAGATAGTGATGTCGGATGCTATGTTGATTTGGCGTGGAATGCCCGAAATACTAAAATATTATGACACTGTAACCGTTGTGAACTTGGATAATGCATCCTTTTTTTTCTTTAAACAAAGTAGGCGAAACTACATTTGAGTATTTTATATCATGGTGACATGAAAGTGTCATCTCACATTGAATTGTTCCTTTTGTTTGCATTCTCGAGAACTTCGTCGTGATCAAAAAGAATAACAATAAATGCAGAGCATCCACATCCATCCTTCCTTCCTTCCTTCCTCTCTCGCTCTACCAGGGAATTAGAAAAATGACTGTCAAAAAGTTTAAACCTCGTGACAGATCGAAGTACAACAGAAGCTCTTTCTATGTTGCGCACATATGTTGCAAACATATTCTTGGAATGTGTAAAGTTTTTGCTAATCTTGAGCGACCTGAAATAAATGATCACTTATGCATTGAAGAATGCGAATTAATGAGTCTTTAAATCATGATAATGAAGAGAAGTCATGATAACGATATTCACCAGAACAGTAAAAGAGACTAAAGAAGAACATAGAATAGCGAATCTAGAGAACAACTTGATGCAACAATATCAGCAACTTAATAACATAACAAGACAATAATTTATAGCGGTTTAACTAGACTAATGTCTGTGTGATAAACCACTTAACTTAAACTTAATTGGCAATATAAGCCAAACTCAAAACATGACACGGAAAACTTCATGAAATAATTATTTAAATCTATTATAATTTATGAATGACGTCGGAGGGGGTTATTGTACACCCGAGGGTACCAGGCCGGCACGACGTGCCAGGAGATAGGATAAAGATCTCTTGTCGACCGACAAGACTTGTTATAATATGATATCGAGGCTTATTTTGTGTTTCCGACGATGTGTTGCGCAATCAGTGATGGGCGGTGTTTGAAATTAATTTTCGATTTGAATTCACATTTTTGATGATTTCGAGAATTTTGTCCGATCCAAAATTCACAAATCACTTTAAAATATAGAAATTTCTTCATCCATGCCGTTATCATTTGGCAATCAATGCACAAAAGACGATTACGAATGGCTGAGTCGGTCTACCTCCTCGCACACTCAGCTCAAGAAACCTCTTTGGAGAACTTGAATTCGCTCGTCAGATAAGCAAAACCATGTGAGAGCAGTTGACGAACTCAACAAAAGGCACGATGCAACACAAAACCTTCGCTGTTAAGTCGTCCACCAATCAATTCGCCAATGTCTTTGGCAAAGGGAGACCCGGTCCGCTCAGCTCAGACTACTCAGTACTAGTGAAGTCTTTATTCATTTATTTATTTATTTATTTGATTAAAGTCCGTTGCATAACTAAGATGATTTGGACTTGTCTTTATTCATTATGCCTTTACTCTCTTTATATAATTAGGAGATTTGTTGGTGAAAGACGTCGCCTTTCAAATTTAAAATAAATTTAATTTTAAAAGGACACAAAAACGCGACCACCAACGTCCAATCACGAGGCATGAGCCGCAAATAGTGCAGTTCATCCCTTAGGGCTTAGCTGGAATCACAAAGTATTTCATCCGACTCATTCCAACATGAACATCCAACATAATACAAAAAAAAAATACGCCTTGGTAATCGAAGTAGCTAAGCAAATGAAAATATGGCAAAACATGGGTACAAAAGTTAGCGGGCGGGGTTTTAACGAAATGTGGATTAATTAAGGACTGAATTCCCAATTTCGTCGTTACTTTTACGAACGAGCAGGCAATTATCCATTTAGACTCTTCAGGAGGCGAGAGATAGTTGCCAACAATAAACATACAAAAAGTCCAAAAAATATACAAAGCGTCAAAAACGACCAACCATTGGCATCAAAGGTAAGATGATTAGCATAAGCAGTAAAGCGGCCGACCAATAGAAAATAAGGAAATTTTCAAACAGCCAATGACCAACAAGGGTAAGTTTGAAAAGTCAAACGAATTTCTAAAACCATACACACTCACTTATCTGTACAGATATTTATAATCTGATACAAATGCCCACAGAGGGCATCATATATTAATTAATTATATATATATATATATATTTATTTATTTATACATATATATGTGTGTGTGTGTTTACATGGGCTTGTACAATAGTGCACGTTTGTATATACAGCTATTCCAACGTGGTACTTAACTGAAAGTTTGTGATGCAAAATCAAATGCTACCATGGAAAGGAAGTGTATGACGGCAGCCACAACAATCCACCAAGTCTAACGACGGCTTAACGACAGGAGAATTAAGTAAAACAAGTGCAATGCAAAGAGGTATTCAAACGACAAATGTTAGCATTTCTACCGTTGTAGTTGTCGTTGTTGTCGTTTCTCCGTCCAACAACATGAATTTCAACCACCAACAATTCATCTCGACTCCAAGAAAGTCACTCCCATGCTCGGTCGTTTGAAACTACAACCGAGCGCCACAGCGACCAGGCATCCATTTAACCCCAACATTTTCCTTCCTTTAACCACAACAGCATCCAGTCCAAATCTTCAAAAATGCCTACGTGCAGTGAGAGATAGAGAGAGAGTCTTGGAAGAAATAAAGTATTTTGCAATGGGTTAGGAATGAGAGATAAAAACCTGGAAGGGAGAGCAAGGTGGCGGATGTGGACTGCAAAATTTAGACATGTTGCAGGCTCACGGCAAATTACTAATCTATTTAAAGTCCCAAGACTACAGTTATTAAGCTATCGGCTACTGTTGTCGTTAGCAATGCAAACAAATGAAAAATAATTATAACGAAGATGGGGAAAAACTAGGACGACGAATCAAACTTAATATTCAAATTAACAACGAGACAGATGCTGGTCAGTTCGCTTAAAAAAGATTCGTCCACAAGAAAGCTCGGTGAACAGTCCAGTCGTCGGATGAAAAGATGCAATCGGCTCAAACACCTGGAAACATAGAAGGACCTCCAACTGCGTCAAATGGAAGGTCCCTCTTCTATTAAATTGATGGGACCCTGTTGTCGTTGCAATTTGGAAAAGGTCGACGGCACGGATGCCCTTCCACCCGTGGAAAACGTCCCGGCGCTCCTCTGATCCGGGCCGGGAGGGAGAGCTGGGTTGCTGTCGGCACTTTCATTGGAAGCTGCAATCTGATTGGAGATGTTGGTAAACGTCGAGGTCTTCGACTGGTCGACCTTCGCCCGAGAAGGATCATCACCGTCGGCAGTGGACGCACTCTTGGTTGGGGTCTGTTGAGCGGTCACGATCCTGACGTTGTTCTCGTCACGAGGGTACTTGAAAGGCCGCCCCCTCCTGGACATCATTTAGGCCATTATAGGCTAACATGCTACTTATGTGCACCTTTCCCTTGCTTGAGTTTGGTTGAACACGACACCAATCAGACCAATCAATTTCACTTGGCCCAAAAGTAGAAATGCCAGCTTTGGGCCGGCAATAGCATGCGACCGATTTAATTATGAGAAGGGAAATTGTAAAAAATAAAACTTTTTATTTTGAGTAGACATTTTAGATGGACGATAATGTCAACAACAAACTGTCACTTTTTGGGGGAGCTGCCGAAAACAAATCTGGCAAAAGACCAGACGTGACCTAAAAGAAAACCATCTATTAAACATATTCACTTCGGTTTTGGACGAGCTGCCAAGGTCTCTGCCAACTTTGCTTTTGCAGAGGGAGCAGAAGGGGAGCCAAAATCTGAGGGAAGAGAAGAATCCCGCCTCAGATTGGAGGACTTCCCGATGCACATGGAACAATCCCATCTCCCCTCAGGAATGCTGACGACCCCTACGCAGTAGGTGTGGTATCCCCTGTCACAATGGTCGCAGAACATCATCTTGTCCTGTGACCAAAGAAACCAAAGAATTATTGTCGTGGGAAACCAGCTAGGAAAGTGGAGAGGACACTCCATCACAAAATAAACACCTCATCATCGTCATCATCATCATCATCGCTTGGAATCAACTTTCGGTCACTTACTTCGTCGTGAGGCTCGGTGCACTTGAAGCAGGTCTTGCACTCCATGCACTGCCAGTTGTAGGTCCTGATCACGGGGACCATCTCCTGGGAGAGTCCGAGGCACCCCGGGTGGTCTGAGGGGTGAAAAGGGAATATTGTTAACTACTTTTTCACCATTCATTTATTAATTATTTTTGCTAATTACTAGTGATCGGTAATTGGCCATCGTTCACTTACTCGAAACGGCACAGGAGTTGCACCTGACGAGCTCGTCTGCTTCGTTGTATTTGTTCCGATTGGTCTGGTTGCACATGCCACACTTGACTTGCGGGGCGACGGGCTAAAAATGTTATTGCACGAGTTATGCCGACGTCACGAGACCACGGTCATCACCGGGCTGATTTACTCTCAATTTAGCCATTGCATCAGTAATAATAATGTAATACTATGTAACGCTGGCTTATATGCCATGGAACTGGGTTAGATATTATATTGAACGATATTATGTTGAACGATATTATGTTGAACGATATTATATTGAACGATATTATATTGAACGATATTATGTTGTAGGTTTTCCCCGATCACTGCGTTGTATATTTTGTCGTTTCCAACAACAGGATGCTACCTTTTTAGGCTTTCCTGGAGTGGCTCCTCCCCTTTTTGCTTTCTTGGCAGAGCTGAAGCTGAGGTTCGAGTCACTGCCATTCAAGTCAATCTCCGACTTTTCAAGGGCTGGAAATCGATTCAAGATGGAAGTCCTGGGACGACCCTGTTTTGAGGCTGAAAGCTGAAAGAAATAAAAGGAATAAAAGAAAACTTGAAAACAACTTGTAAGCTCAGAATGCACGTGCCCGCGTGCTCGGCCTGAAGAATGTAGAAAGTCAATCAACGAAGTTCAAAAAGTGCCAACCAATACGGGCAGTACTCACAGAGCTGGCGGTGTTTTGCACTGTGCTTTTGTTGGTATTGTTGTTGTTGGCGGCTGTTCGATCCTCCTCCTCGTCGCTGATAGTTTCGACCGGATCGGCGTAAATGGACTGGACAAACTTGTGCGGGGCGTACAAGGCCGTGTTGATGGGGAAATACTTGAGCTCCTCTGGAGTGTAACTGGATGGATGAAGACAGGAAAATCAAAGAATGAATTAGTGGAACATCACTATCATCATCCATCATCCATCCTCAAACCACAAATACTTTACTATCATAACACAAGAACCTCTCTTGCTGCCAACATAATAATAATAATAATAATAATAATAATAATAATAATAATAATAATAATAATAACAACAACAACAACAACAATAATTATAATAACAATAACAAGCTAATGTGGCTGTAGGACAAATTGCCCATCAAAGAAACATACAGGCAAGTATAAGATTGTTAAGCAAACCTTTTGTAATGCTCCTGGAACTGCCCTGGCACAACAGCCACAGGAAAACTGTTGCAGAGCTTGGCAGACGAGTACTTCACGGAGGGTCGCCTGATTGGTTGGTGGATCTCCTTCAATCGCGAACAACCGAGCGTCAATACAGGTACGTTTACACGTGCGTTTACACGTGTGCGCACATTCGCTAGCACGCTCATGAGAGATGAAATCAATTATAAAATGACCAGGAAATTGCATAAAATTAAAGATTTCATAAAGTATTACTAATTCGTGATAATTGTTGTCGTTGCTGTTGTTGGCAACGCAGCACAGAGTTGTTATGTAATTAGCATCATACTAACTAGAGTTTGAAGGTCAAAGTATGTTTGCCTCTCACTCCTTCTCTCTCTCAAAAGAGCAGAGTTGAAGTCCATTGTGGACTTCATGGCCCTCTTCAAGAGGCTCTCAGCTTTGGAGGTCTGAAATATAATGAATGAATGGATGAATGAATGGATGGATGAATGAATGGATGAATGAACGATCAAGTCAAAACGAGTCAAACAAAACGAATTAAACGAATTAATTATCATTTTAAAGAGTTACGTTATGTTAGGAAGGATGCTAATTATTAACGACGAATGTCAATAAAGGAGGGGTTAAAATTAAGACCCACCCCTTCAGAGGAACTCTTCTCGGCCGGTTTTTCCGCCACCTTTAGCTTCTTCCTTGCAACTCTCAAGTATTCCTGGATTTGCATTGCAAGGTAATTATGATTATCATAATAATCATAATCATTACGATAATTATGATTATAATCACAATCATTCATAAATGCTACCAAAGAAAACAAAAAACAGCCTCTCTGACACCTGCATCAAACGACTAAAAATAAACACGAAATCAATTGATCGAGGCTGCTGTCGTTTTGTAAAAATTACTCCCAAAAAGTGGAAAGGCACTCCTCGCACCATGATCAGTCAATTTCACTCTCACCTGGTACTTCTCAGGGTAGTCCCTGGCCATCAGATCCAGCACCTCCTCTGCTTTTAGGGCTGTCAGACCTATTGCCAACCATTAAATAAGCTTCAGTCAAAAGCAATGCTCTCTCGATGGCAAGGCAATCCATCCATTACTTTGCCCAAGTCAACAGACAGATATTGCTAATATGCATTGGAATCTATCATTACCTAAGTCGCACTGCATCTCTGTGACACAGCCCTGCTCACAAAGGAACTGCCTCTCCTGGTATTCAACAGGCCTTCGCGATATGTCTGAAACGATAGTGATGACGATGACGATGATGACGAAGACAATGCTAACAAGTACTTTAGTACAATCCCAACATCATCATCATCATCACTAGGACATTGTAGCAACCACCAAGGCAAACCATGTACCTGGATACTTCCTCTTGAAGGACACGACACCCAGGAACTCACTGACATGCTCCTGAAGAACATGCCACTCCCCATTCTTCCCTTTTGGCCACTGGTATTCCATCACCTGGTTGCTCTGAGTGGCAGAGGCTGCAGCTCTGGAAAGGTCAAAGGTTGCTTAGCCTGATGATGATGATGGTGGTGGTGGTGGTGGTGATTATGATGTCGGTAATGGGTATGGCAGATTGTCAAAAAGAGTTCACTATGTGTATATTGTCAGAGATAGAAGCAGTTATTATAAGAAAAACATTTTAGGCTAGCATGAGCCACAACATTTGCAAAGATAATAAATGAAATGCTTGGCCTTGACCAGAACTTTAAAACGCATTGAATGCATTAATGCCTTTCTTATGGATTTGAAAATGACTTAAAATGTTGAAACACCCCCTCACATCAAAAGTTACAGTGCAATCACAAAGGCTAATGACTGTCCTGTCACAAATAACTGACGTAGCTCAGAAAACTGACGTCCAGACAATGACTACTCGCACGTTTAAAAAAAATTTAACCCGACATGTAACGAGGCAGAATGCGGCCAGTAATGACTCACGCCACGGCACTGCTGATCTTGTCGGCGATGAACATGTTGCCGATCCTCGGTTTCTTGGCCTTCTTCGAGTCTTCCTCGGCGTCGGCCACCGTCCTGAGCGACGAGCTCCTCTTCATCGGACGGGCCCTCTTGCTGGCACTGGCGCCCCTTCCGCCCCTAGTGGACCATCCTCTCCTGGCCCCACGACCCCGACCTCTCCGTCTTCCAGGTGACGAGAACCTCAGGGACCCATCCTCTGAATCCGCATCATGCTCATGTTTGGCGCTTAATCTACTCTGAGAGAGGACCAAGGAATTTCGAGGACGCCTTCCTCTCCTGGGTCGCGACCTTGCGGGCGACGAAAATTCTACGGCGGAACCCCTTTTTCTCCTCCCGGATAGGTTGTCTTCGTATTCTTCTTTATCCCGATCGTCACGATAAATCTTCACCTCACCGTTCTGGCAAGACTCTTCGGCCGTCGAGAAGCCACCGTTATTTGTCTCCTCCTCGTCGTCGTCTTGCTGTTCGTCTTCTTCATTTCCGTCGGCTTCTCCTGCTTCTTCTTCGTCCTCGTCGACCATCTCGACTTCGTCATCGCCATCCTCGCAGATGAAGTAAACCTCCTCGTTGGGGTCCGAATCCCTCACGAGAAATGTCCTCTTCGTTCTTGACTTTGCAGATCCCTCTTCCTGCAGAGATCTGGGATAAACTTCAGCATTTTCTTCCACCATGTCTACTTTCATCTCCACCCTCCCCTGACTGTCGTCCGAAATGCTGTACACTTCCTGAACGTCGTCGTCCACTGCCGAAGTCGCCTGGAGTCGGACCTTCGTGTCGTTCGAGTTCATGGCAACGTCCGACCTGACCGTCGACAAGAGGAGAGGCGTCGTCGGGCCGTTGTTCAAACCCCGGGGTGAATTCTTTGAAAAACGGTCGTCGTGCTTTCGACTTTCGACGGATTCGGTAGAAAGGTCTTTTGCCGGATTCCAGATGTGGTTCTCGTGGTGGTCGAAGTTGAGATGGACGTGCTCAGACTCCGAAGCCACCTTGGAGTTGCACTTCTGATACGTCCGAGCCTGATCGGGGAAGACGGAATTCTGCTGCCGAGAGTGATTGTTGGCTGGCCTGCAGTTAAGATTCTGCTGGATGAAGTGTCCTGCTTGTGAGTGTCCGTGAGACTTTTCTGGGGAGGAGTTATTCACCAGATGACTAGTCTCCTTTCTGACCATCTCGCTCCCAAATATTTTGAACTGAAGATCGCCAGATTTATTTTGTATGATGCCTTCCGGGCTCAGCCTGGAACGGGCATTCTCTGCTTTCTCCCTTGTCCTAGTGTAATTCTTTGTCGGAGTTTGCTTCATTGGAGAAAATTTCTGTGATTGTTCCGCACTGTTCTTGATCACCGACACCTTGTTCATCGAAGATACCTTGGAACTCATGTCGATGACTCCATCCATCAAAGGATATTCTTGAAATTTTGAGGCACCAGAATTAGAAGCTGACATTGCAAGGTGATTCCTGTCAGAAACATAAGCAGCAAAGCCATCTGTGGATTGGTGATTTTTTGAAGATTGGCTGCTTTTCAGCCTGCTTAAATCCCACACTCCATATCTCATTTTATCCTTCTGATCCATGGCTGAAACTTAAATTAAGCACAAAAATATCAATCCTTTTTGTAAACAAATCCACATTTTCACCAAATAACATCGATCAATCCTATCTCGGCGTATGAATACACGCTGGCAAACGCATTGAAATATCAAATTCTACAGTACAGGATTGTTGATTGAATTTACTTTTATGCCGCAGCGCTTTCGAATGACACGCCTCAATTGGAAATTTAACTAGGCGGCGTTAGATAAACTCCAAAAGCCTAGAATTGATTCGTAAGGTAACTGCAGTGCGCCGGTTCTTAAACAAAGGAAACTTGGATTAAACTCGCGATTTTATAGAAAAGTTATGAAAACTATCACCCAGAATTATGATAAATCCATCCAACTCTCAATAGGGTAAAAATAAATCGAAATCTAAAAAAAATTTAAATAAAACAGTTACTTTTACTGCCTGTTTATGTGATAAATTTGGAGGTAGACCTAAAGTACGCACTGGCCCGATTAAACGAAATTTCCAAGTCGGATTTAATATTTTACTTTAGCGCCTTAAAAATTACCTAAAAAGGGAGGAAAAAATATCGAGAATATTATAAGTCGCCGCGATACCGATCACTTAGCGTGGATGCGTGCCATGTATGCGCGAGCACCTCATGGACGCACGAGTGTAAGAAGTGTTAAAATTTATTTAACCACCTTTAACGGACATTGTAAATTAATTTAATTTTATATACATTCGTGAACTAATGTTGAAAATTCTCATCGTAAGACAAAATAGCGAAATAGCGCTACTGTTGTTTCAGACTCAATCTGCTCATCTTCTCCCGCATGCGAGGATTTTCGAATCTTCCAAAACCAATGTTTTACCTAACTTTCTTTTTGTATGCTTCTTTTTCTTTTCTTATGCGAATCAGCCCAAGTGGTCGCTAAACGAGTGAGTGTCCCGGCTGAATAGCAACTAAATAAAAGTATTGTAAGAGGAAGTACTTTCAAATGATCTTTGTTGAAATGAAAATTAAATCATTCATTAGAATATAATTTAAAGTTAATGATTTTGTTTTATATTGATTCAATGCTTCGGAAATCGGAAAACCGGTCTCGAAGATAATATCTTCAAGATATGTCCAATCTGATTATTGCAAATATAAACAGATTTCTAATCGCGGGCCCTTTTACTTTCTATTCAGGGTATATTCCTATGCAAGTATATTACTCAAATACTTTGCATCAAAATCGTCGGCCACGCATATTTTGCCTCAATTATTGTTGGGCGGCGCATGGAAACAAACATTTAAGACGCGGAAAAATGATTTCAGTTTTACATTTTTAACGTGTTAAAAAAAATAGCCTGGGTTTAACATTAAGAAGAGATACAATTGACACTTAAGATTACAAAAGTCAGCAAGTAAACACAAAATTAGAGGCCCGTTGGAAATTTTATATAGATGCTTTGGCAGTTCGCAGAAACAAATTCCTCGGCACTTTATTCGCCTTTCTTTTCAAATTGTTTCAGCGCGTGCCTCCCAATGTGCCAACGTGTCTCCTCAGATTGTTTAATTGTTTCGTGATGTTCCTTAATGCATGCATTTGCAAAAGATGCAAATGGTAGCGTTCTTGCCAAAGTCACTAATAGTAACTAATAGCACTATTAACTGCTCAGGAAGAGGCTGAATTATTGAATAATTTTTATCGGGAACAATTATAACTGTTTAATAAAACACTTGTTTAGTCGTACAATTGTTTTACATCAAAACCTCGCATTTACCTGACGAATCTTAACCAACGAATATTGTACTCTAAACAGGATTTTCTTATCTTAACTTAAATTCGAGCATTGGCAGTTGAAAACATAAAGGAATCGTAGAATAATTCTCAATATTAACTGCGATTCGAGTTATCACAATAGAAGCAGTTATCGCATAAAATCTCTTTAAATGAACTTTTTTAAAATATAGATAATGTCAAAATTAACCTATAAAAATATTCATTTTACCAAATCGGTGATTTATGATATATAATATCGGGTTACTTTAATTAAACACAAACAACGTTATGAATTTTAATAAGGCCTAAAACCAATCAAGCCTCTGGTGGGCGTGGCTTTCTCGTCGTCGAAAATCGAGAGTGGTATGTTCTGTGAACCGGGTTGTTTCACTTAGTGATGTGGTGGTGCTTTGCTGACATATTAAGTTCACTTTTAATCCCACTAAGGCACAGCTTGGACATTACAGAGACTTTAAATTGCACTCAAAGGCCATATTTAGCCTAGTTCTAATAAGTTGTCACTTCGAATCATAAGTTTGGAGATGAGGATTAGAATTAAATACTTCAAGATATTCGTGTGCACGTCCCTGTTATGGTTTCTCTTTGTCGTTTGCCTTCTCTTCTACGCAGACTGCCTTATCTTTAAGTCTCTGCTTTCGTGTCAAAAAGAGCAGGCAAATGAGGATACAGAAAACACCACAGTGAAACATGTTGAAAAAGTCGTCAGCACTACGAGTCGCTCTGGTAAGATTTGAGTTTGTGGACTGGTGAATACATTTTTTCCAGTTTTATTTTGTACAATTGCTAATTATTAATGTAGCTACTTAAAGTAATTTAAAAATAAGTCAATAGATAATGAAATTTTTTATTACTCTAAAAAGTTACATTAAGAATCTTAAAGCAATTGGTACTCTGTGACTTGGCAGAAAGAAATTTGGGACCTGGGGAAATGGGCCAGGGTGTGACCTTTCCAGAAAGTCTCCAGGAGGAGGTCAGAAAAAAATTCAAAATAAACCAGTTCAACCTGATGGCCAGTGACAAGATTTCTTTAAACAGGAGTCTCAGAGATGTTAGGATTCCAGGGTTTGTTTTGCAAAATTTGTTTTTATGATTCTTGTCGAAGTAATTGAAAGCTCTAGCAAAACTGAACACGCAATGGAAATATTTGACAAGAAAATGAATGAAGCAAAACAAATGATTTTAAAGTGAATGTCTGCAACGAATAACTGCCTGCGACCAGCAACGTTGTACTGTCCTGTAATAAATAATCACTTATCCATCGAAATAACTTCTTCCGACTTTTCCAGCTGCCAGACAAAGACCTATCCCGTCGACGACTTGCCCAGCACGAGCATAATAATCGTCTTCCACAACGAGGCGTGGTCGACACTCATCAGAACGCTTTGGAGCATCATGAACAGATCGCCGAGAAGGATGCTGACGGAGATCATCCTCGTGGATGATGCCAGCGAAAAAGGTGAGCGGCCAGTGTCGTCGTCGTCGTTGCCGTAATCCACATCCTCATTGTGTCTTTGACGCGGACTTATTCTTTGCGTCGTGATTGCAAGAGGTGGAATGCTGGACGAGAAGATGTTTGAAAGTTGAATCGGTATTAACTTATCGCTGTCATAAAGTTTTATTCATCTGGTTTAGATTTTCTGGGAACTCAGCTCGACGAGTACGTCTCTAAAATGCCAGTGAAGGTCAGAGTTGAAAGACTAAAGGTCAGGAGTGGTTTGGTAAAGGCCAGATTAAGAGGTTATTTTTAGTCCTGTTTGCTTTGTTTTTGTACCAATGATATTTCTCACAATAATAGCCATCATATTATGACAATATGCAGCCAGGGAATTATAAATTCTAAAATAATATTGATAAAATTGAGGGAACTATAGTTATTATTCTGCCGATGTCCAGTCAATTAAACCATGACTACTTAGGTGCAAGCATATCCAGAGGAGAGGTCCTGACCTTCCTCGATGCCCACTGCGAGTGCTCGGAAGGCTGGCTCGAACCGCTTCTCTACGAAATCCACAAGAACAAGTCTGAAGTTTCGTTTTAATTCACAAATTCAGTTCTTAAATTCCCTTACATTTCAACGTTGGCAAAATTATTGATAAATTATTATCACTAAAACGACTAAAGGCAGTCGGTAAATTTTCGATAATAAATTTTTGATAAACGATAAATTCAAAAATAAAAAGTCAACTTTAACGACAATCAAATCGGAATGATATTCTCGTTCGTGGATTAAATCCTCTTGCAACTCCGATGGATGCAGCGAACGGTCGTAACACTTTGACGGTGACACGACGACGGTGGCCGAGCACCGGCAACCGTTCGTGACCGTTCGATGCACTGAATTCACTCAATTCTCAATTAACCCCGACCATTGTCAGGAGCACGGTGGTGAGCCCCCTGATCGACGTGATCAGCGACTCGACCTTCGAGTACCTCGTCGGCTCGGACGTCACCTGGGGCGGATTCAGCTGGAACCTCAATTTCAAGTTAGAATCGTTTTAGGTAGCTGTCGCATCTCTGCCGCACGGACGGATGGACGGATTGGATGGATG
>MPNW01000945.1:0-25000 GCA_011800805.1 Hirudo medicinalis
AAATATCCGTACAAAATAAACACCACACTCAAAACCTATTTATATAAATAGAATAATTTTGAACATTTTTTATTAATGTAAATTAATGTATTATTTATTAAGTAAAATTATATTAGAATATAATTGCAAATACAGCAATTACTGAAACGAAATCAAAAATAATAACGAAATTCTCCGTGAAACATGATATTGTCGCTAGAGGTCACGAAAACCTGAAATTCCTCGACAAGTTTATTTTCAAATATGAGATTATACTGAAATCATTATAGTACCCTGAAGATATTTCATAATAACTAATTAACTGAAATCTTCACAAAGCGAAACGTTTAATTCTGGACAGCAACATTCATTTCAAACGGAAAACCTATATATGCCTTCCTGTTCGAAATTGAAACATGAGAAAATTATAAAGGAAATCCACACAAGGAAATACTTAGTAATTCAGAGCCTTAATGAAAAGATTAACAACCTTATGAGCAACCAGGCTGAACCGAGTTCAACTTGCATGAACTCACATAAATCACAAATACAAAACCTGACTCAAAATAACCAAAACACATACAAACATCATTACCAAAAATTATTAATATTGATACAACACCAATCAATAAACACAAAAAATTCCTCCCTTGCACAATTTATAATTTCAATTCATGTGTGGAATAGATCTTTTTCTACAGAACTGAAATAAATTGAACCAAGAAGGAGAACATCAAAGAAAATCTGGCGCCTAAATTCAAAATGAAAGGCTCCAATGGGAATCAAAGAAGGAGGAGCCCAAGAACCACGATTGGGGGTCCACTTCCTTTGTTCGAGATCCCTATTTAAACCTGTAACTCGCTCTAATTTTCAATTGATTTTGACGCTCATAGAAAGGCCTAAGCGAAATTGAATTTATTAGAGCAACAATAAACGATTAATTTTATGAAAACTCGTGGTCTTCTCGATTAATTGGTTCTCTCGATTTGTTGTCTTACTCGGTGGAGCGGTGAGATAGCATATCTTATAAGAGCTAAGGCTATTTTTCCTATGTTTGCCTAACCCTAACCCTAACCCAGAACAAGGTGTCAGCAGAAGACGACTATTATCACTACTCGCTCTCCGCTGAAGGCGACTACTATCAAGATCGCGTTGCCGGCAATTCATAAAATGGATCATGCTGCTTATCGAGTGTACTGAACTGGTTTTAAGCGATTGATTTGCTTTTTCATGCATCCGCTAAAATTCAGGTTCCATTTGTTCCTCGTTTATCAGCTTATAACCTATTTTTAAAAATTGTTTATTTTCATTAGTGCCACATCGCCAGATCACCAAATCATTAACCTTATTTTTCCATGCTGGCTCGCCATGTTGTCCACACCGCCGTTTTCTGTATATGCTCGCTCGTTCAATTCTTTCTTTTAAAATGTAGCTCCTTAGAAGAGTTTTTAATAAATCGAGGGCCTAGTGCAGTTAAAAGAAAGTTTTGACTTATTTATTTAGAAGCTGCGTAGTTATTGCGAGAGCGTTAAGGCGCAATGATTAATTTCGTTGCAAAGGAGTTATTTATATATTTAAATAACTGCTGTCTTTCTAACCCTAACCCCTAACCGCGTAGTTCGTTGCTTTATTTAAGCATCAAACTTACTTTGTTTTTATTCTGCAGGTGTCATTGCGGTATATGAAATATAAACTGAAACAATATAAGGCTCATATTCTTCTGTTTATTATTCTTATGTTAGTTATTATTTCGGAGAGAATATTCATATTTTTCTGTATAATAAGTGGAAGGAAAGGGGTAGAATCTACAAGCGGAAGTGCATAGAAATATATAATCATTCGCCACATCTCCGCGAAGACCGGAAATGTCGATTTACAGAGAGGAAAAGGTTTTATTGTGGACGTTAAATTTCAGCAGCGAACAATGAATATTGCATAATTAGCGTGTTTTATAACAAACTATCATTTCACAAGTTACTTACCAACAACATCGCCATAGTTTCCTTGTAACCCACGACCGTTAGAAAAGTATGACAAAGAAGATCTGACAAAACGAAAAAGAATGACATGCGCATGCGCATCGGATCTCCAAACTCGAACGACTTCCGGTAACTGGGTGCGTTCAATTAGGCAGCGAAATGTTCACGTGACTCAGGGCGACATTTTCTCAGCGGTCGATGTTTGGTGCCTTATGTCGAAATGTCCTCTCCAGAGTGGGATGCATTGATATGACGAGGATTCAAAGTTTTATGTCGACATTGAGATTGTATTGTTAGTTTCAATGGCTATTATTTTTTCTCGTTATGTTAATAATTAAATTAATAATTGACCTTTACGTAACTCTTTTGGACTCATTGCCTTCCCCAATTTTTTGCATGACTGGCTTTAATGCTCTTGATTTTTATTTCCAGATGATAAAAGACTTTGGCCCTGTTCACGTTGAATAAATAAATAAATAAATAAATAAATAACTTATTGTATTTCATTATTTTTATTAACATCTCTAACATACAAGGCAAATAGCAAATATACATTTCATAGCGACTTATTTGATACTTAATTAAAATTAAACAATTCTTATATATTTACTTACACCAACAATTTAAAGCGTCAATTTTGTAGACAACAATCATGTAGTTTATTGCAAAAATCTTAGTCATGCAAAATAATTTATGTAAATTCATAACAATTTTAAGCTTTAATGACAAGAAGACGAATATGCTGCAAACAACAAATATCTAATAAACGAACGGTGTTTAAAAGCACATTAACTAATATTCATAAGATTTCATAAATCATACTTCCATTTCATATTCTACACTCAACATAAATATAAAACAATGCATTGAGTTTTAATATTCTTATGAATTAGCCCCAAACAATGTTCTTTAAATAATGCCGAGTTGATGCAACTCCAGGCATGGAGTCGGCCATTAGCGCGTCCACACTATAAACTAAACAAACACGATCCTTACGTCCGACGCACTCGACATAGCGCAATAAAATGGGGAGAAGTGAGCTGGGTAGAGGATCGTCTGGATGAGCGGATGGGTAGATGACGATGGGTGAGTGGGTGGGCGGAATAGATCGCAGTCGGAGGCCATTTGCGCGGAGTCGATCGGCCATTTTGTCTCGTGACAGCAGCGCTGAAATCTTGCAAATCGCTGGAGGAAACGCGGTCATTCGCGACAACAAGATGGCGCCTAAAAATATGGAGGAGAGTAGAGAGAATGAGCAAGAGTAAACTGAAAAAGAGCGAGGGTGAATAAGAGAGTGAGGGTGAATAAGAGAGTGAGTGAGGGTGAATAAGAGAGTGAATGAGGGTGAAACAGTGATCGGACGAATTCGCTCTAACTCAAATTTCTTTCCTTTTCACAACATATCTTCCATTCTGTGCTCACATTTAGTGTCACTTTGTTTATAAATGTAAAACTGTTGCATGTTATCAGATTAAAAAATATTATTTATAGTGTAAGTGTTTATATAAACGTAAGTTTTTATCTAGAGATTATTATCAACTTAATTAATATGGACATTCATATTTTAAAGTTCGTTTGTCTGTAAATACCATAAACGTTCAATTGAAATACATGTATGTACAATGTTGATCATGAAATAACAAATGTACTGACCACGTAATGAACATTTCATGTATGAAAGACGCACAGAAGGTAATTGCAATTAATTTATGCTGCAATAGTATCAGAATGATTCCTTCCACAACAGTATGACATTGTAATTATTTAAATCGATTAGAAGACGTTTCTATGTACTTGTACTCGCACAACAAAGTATTTAGTGGTTATGTGAATAAGTGGATGACATATGAATCTGTGGGAGGATAGATACGCTGGCCTGTGTCCTTATATTAGATGGTGAAGTATTCACATTTAAAACTCATAAGAAATGCTTAAAAATCAGCAGTGGTCATCGGATGGGCTTCTCAACCAATTAACCTCATTGACGATGACAGCGATGAAAACAGAGATGTTTTGGTGAAGAAGTAGAAGCCACAAAGGACTAACTCGAGGTCAAACCAGAGGACATCAACTCATCGTAAGTAGGTGAACTGTCCCCGAGATATCCTATTTAAATCGCAGAGAATCAAATTAACGAAAACTGCTGCTCACAACAAGTGACCAAGAAATAAACTCATCTTTGGCGTATCGAATCCGATTACTTAATGATTCGTTCAGTTTGTATCCATTTATACATTCATTTCAGTTGTGTTTATTAGAATTACGTCGATAATCAAAAAATTAATTTCGCGCATGTAGTTAATCAAGCTGAAAAGGATAATAATAATAGTAGCAATACTAATAACGATGATAGGAATGTAGCACTAAAGATAACTAACATCATCAACACCATCATCGACAATAACATCATTTTTTACTTCCAGTTTCGGTCACGTCTACCTGAATGCTTGTGGGAGGAATGATGGCGACGATGATAGTGCTGCTAGTGATGATGACTATGACGATGTGCAGGGGAGGAATAGGAAAGAAATAATGACTGGTCACGTGATTTATGGAGACTGATGACAAAAGTTCTCGAGCTCAGATGATGACGACGACGATGATTGAAGTCATTAACGGTTATAGTGGTCATGATTGTGTTGGTTATGATCATGATTATGAAAGACCACTCTCTATTCATATTCCATCAGCGTTTTCATTAACATATTCATTATCATCATGTTGTCCTGCGAATTTGGAGAGCAAATTTTTCAGATAAATTACATATAAGAAGATACAAAGCTATGGTAGCAGTAATAATGAGGAATGGTATTAATTTGTGGCTGTAATAATGTTAATGTTGATATTTATTTTTAATATTTATAAATACATTACTCATATTCTTCAGAAAATTAGCATTATGAACAAATATTTCAAATTTATAAGGCTAGGGTTAGTTTGCGGTTATTCTATTGAGATCGCAGAAGACGACGGTGATTGTGGTCTTAACGAAATTCTATTCTTTTCATTTTGGATTCCATTCCAAAAATAACTCATTCGTAGGACTGGGACTCAACGGTTGGGATTTCCCAGTTGCATATTTAGAAGCAGAGGATGCCGACCAATCAGGGATGCGATCATTCCACAGGGACAAGTTTCTATTTGGGTGACAAATTTCCAGAAGACAAGAGAAATTTGATGACATTTCGACTTCCTTAAAGACTACCATTACCTTCTAACTACACTTAGAAATTTGCATTGCAAATATTTTAACAAAGAGAAAATTAGCAAATTACAAAACGTTGTCCTCGTTTTGAGTCGTTGCTCGTGCCATAATGTTACGAAACTATTTTTTGTTCTCTCCGGCATTCTTTCATTCTTTCCTTGTCTATTCTTTTCATCTCACCAAATAAATCTTGCTCCACTTTATTTCCCTCAATTACATTCGTTTCTGACATAAATTCTCAAACAAAGGACGTGTCCATAATAACATTATTTTATTATTGCAAGATAATGTTAGCAGATTCATTGAACAATAATCGGGTCTTTTTATCTGCAATGTGGCATCATTGACGAAATATTGTTTTAATGTGAAGACATTTTATTTAATGAAACAAATTGATACATATGTATTATAGCACATACATTTCGATATTCGAATGTTACCATTGTTGTTTGCTTCTCCAAAGCATAACTTTAATAAATGTTCACACTAAGGGAATTTTTCTAGCAAATTTCGTTCGCAGCATCAGCGGACTCCAGCAACAATTGCTTTCCATGCAATTCACGCCTGACTTCATATGTTCCGGTATCCACTTGGACGGGAAAAATACTTCCGTTCATGCGTAACCTCTGTCGAATCCATACCCTTTCTGTTATCGCTCGTTATCAGATCATCATGAAATTCATCGTCGATGTCATCAGCATGACTTTACTACCATCAACCCCAACAGCATGGCCACATCCATGTCTCGCTCGGTCAAAGCTTTTGTAGCACTGCGTTTATGACGTCACTAATCACGCGGTGCGTCCACATAAGCATTGTGGAGGCAAGAAGGAGAAGATGGAGCTGATGTTGATGATAATGTTAGTCATGGTAATGATATCGGCGTTGTGGTTGGTGAGAATGATAATAATACTCGTGACGTCTATACGGTTATGAAGCCGACGGTCGCGATGATGATGCTGAAGAGGATGGTCGACTGCTGATGGTGATGCAGATAATGATGACTGCATGATGATGAAGGGTGGGATAAAACGACGAGGGATTTGTGGGTGTGGAATAATGCAGAGAGCTGTAAACAATGCTCTAGAATCCGACAGTGTTGGTGATGATCTAGATGCTTGTTATTACATTTACTGTTGATTATTTTAATAAGGCCACTAATAACATTAACATTAGTGGTTATGATGGAATTGATATAGAACCGATATTACTTACGTTATTAATCTATTCATGTCGTTATTAAGTCATTGCAAACAATTATTTCTTGTCATGACTTTCGAAAGTTATATAAAAACAGTTTTTTCGAAAGTTAGGATAGACTGAGCGAGGAACAAATGAAAAGTTAAGATAGACTGAGCGAGAACAAATGAAAATATAGTGCCCTAACTAATCTCACCGATAGTCGAGCATCGTCACCAACATCCTTCTCATCTTAAACTCTTTTACCCCATCTTTGCCTCTCTTGTTTGTTTTCTTTCTCCAACGTTCGATCTATCTTTGTCTAGGTGCAGCTTTTACTTGTTGACGATGATGATGACGACGACGACGACGACGATGATGGCGATACTGGTGGCTAAATACTCAACTAAAGTAAGAATTAGCATGAATTTGTTTCATTCCCATCACTTTGAAATGATTGAAGTTGACATGTCATCACATCGATGCATCACCATGATTTGAAAATTACTCTCTCATTCCATTACCAGTATTTTCCTCCTCTATTGAGAAATAAGTTCTTATAATTTTTAAACACATATTTAAACAATGATAATAATTTGATCACTTTGAAAAAGATTTTGAACTCGAAAATAATGTATTACACTCAAATATTTATTTAATTCAAAGTATATAATCTATTAAAGTTTTTTTTTAATCTGTGTTTAAATGTGTGATAAGGCTATTAAATCATCTTACATTAAAGTCACATAAGGACAAGACATTTATGAAACTTTCTTCCATCATTCCCTCACTCTGTAAGCTCAGTGAAATCAACACTTCAAGTGAGCGTCTCTCGTGCCGATATGATGAAGCAGCTGACGATATTAGACTGATCCTCCTCTCTACACGATCTCTCTCTTGTATTGATTCCAATCAGCTGTGATGCTATTAGGCCAGGAGCACAGATGAAGGAAAAGAGAAAACAGAGAGATGTTCGAGATGGGCGTATGTGCTTCTAAGAGGCGTACAAGCGCCCTCTTCCGACAGGTTTGACTCAGAATTTCTCCAAAGAATAATGATGGGGAGTATAAAGTGACACATAACACCCCAGAGGGTTCTGGGGCGAGGTATGCGACAATTGGTCAGGCCCTCATACTAGTAGTCAGATGCTGGATCTTTTCCGCTAAATAGGTCACGCTGAGAGGAGCAAATTAAGCGGATTGTGACATAAAAAAGATATTGAGTTGAGATCATGCTTTCCACCTGCTGAGTCGGCCAGATATTTTAAAGTATGCACGTATATTTGTTCGAAACACCACTCTGACGATTGTGATGATGATAATGATGATGACGAGAAAAAACTTCTCAATAATATGAATAATAATAAGTTTTGATCAATAATAATAAATTAATTGCATGACAAGCGCATTAATTATAAATTTGAATGACTTGATTATTTTGATCGTTACGATAATCTTATCTTATCCAGCGCAGTAGAAACACATCAACTCTTAAAAAAATTAATAAGAAGATCCTCAAATAGTAAAGAGATGGGCGTGGCCACGGGTGCCATCGACCGATGGCATGAATGAAAACGAGATCAAGAACAAGTATGACAATGTGACATTATTAAGTAGACGCTCAATTAGCATCATAGTATCTAACCAAAAGTTGACTCCTTTATTACAAAATTATATGAACGGCTAATTTGAACTTTGTTGTAACTATTATCAATTATTGAATAGCAAAACATTCACGCAATGATAAGAAATAGCGTAGTTTCCTATAGCAAAATTTACTTAAATTGCAATATAAGTAAATGCATATTATTAAATTATTAAATAGGAATTTCAAGATTTAATTAAAATTTAATCACTAATTTTAAATCTGTGAGAGTTTCATTTTGCATCGAATTTGCAAAATTTGCAATGTACACTTAAAATCGACAAACTCTCGCACATTATCCACGTTTTCATTTGAAATGTATTTGCAGTTACTGTATTTCAAAAGTGTTCACATTTTGAAAATGATATGACATTCTTATGTATCAGTGTAGTATTCTTAAAAGAACCATAAGACAACTTCTATGATATTTATGAAGAATAATATTTAATTGAAAAAAAATATATAAATAAGTAATTTTATTTAAAAATAATTGTATCTAAAATGAAATGAAATTAGGCGAGCCAACTAAGTAGAGCGATGACGTTACAAGACTCGTAGAACATTCTCTGAAGCATTGACCGGGGAGCAATAGAGCCGCGGCAATGCAAGACCGGTGTGCAGTAAAATCCGTGTATTCGAGTGAGTACTCGCAGTACCCAAGCATCCGAGTACGATTGGCGTACAGCGCCGACGATGGAGTGCTCGTCATTCGCCGTTATCATCCCTTCATGACCATCTCATGCACATTTCTTACTCATCATTCATAATCGCTTCCGTTATGGAGGATATTTTTGCTCACAACTTTATTTGTCGCTCGTGCTGACCACTGTTTTTACTGTTTAAAAAATATTGTTTATAACAATAATAACGTTATGTTCTTTAAGACTTACTTTTTCATATTAATGTTTATCACAAAGTATGAAAGCAAAATTAATTTGCCTGTTAACTTCTCAAAAATCTTTGTGAATCGATAATTCAGCAATAAGAAATTTCAAACTTGTTTTTACATTGAAAAATAATTTGCTGATATTTATTTAATGTTTTTCGGTTCTTAAACATTTAAATAAATTATATCCTTTTGAATAATAATAATAATAATAATAATAATAATAATAGTTAATTTATAATGCGCCATTTGCATAGCGTCAGAGGCGAATAACTCGATATTAAACAATTTTGTGCAGTCTAAATGTTTCTTCATGAAGTTTGTGGTAAATAAATGTTGTCCTTTGAAGCCATATTGATTATATGATATGAGTTTTTAAATCTTATGAATTATTATTTATTTTATGAATTAAATTATTAAATTATTAATTAATATAATTTATGATATTATATTTATTATAATTATATAATTTGTATAATAATTTTAAGTAATTTTCTAACTTTGTAGTTACAAACAATAATATTAGCTGGGAATTAGGATTATTTGAATCTACTTACGGACATTTGCTAATAAATGATAGAGTGAGTGAAAAAGAGAAAAAGCAAAATTGGTGGAGGAGTGATCGAGTGAGTGAGTGAGCAATTGAGTGAATGGATGAGCGAATGAATAAAGATATGGGAGTGCAAGGCAGAGACAGATGGGTCCTGACAAATTACTGGGAGAAATATGAATAGAGTGGCCAGTGGGATGATCTTTTCTTTTAGCAGAAGTTCGCGATGACGTCAACATTTCCTTCGTGACGTAAATAATTCTTGTTGCTAACTATAATTAACAAACTTAATTAAACAAACTTTACTTGCGTTAATTTTTAAAAATTTTATTCGATTTTGACAATGTAATCGAGTTTACATCATCGCATGACACATAGTGCAGAAATTGTCATTAGAGAAAACTTTACTTAATCTTAAATCTGCCTTTAAATCTTAAATTACTTTTAATCTATTATGTAGGTATTTGTAATGGCTAACATAAAATTATTATTTCATATTAGAATTCCTAATTGAAGTAGCTTTTCACACGATATTTCAAGTCGTGCTCGCAGATAACCGAACTGGATTTTCCACGAGCAGACATCGCAGATTAAACAAAAAATCTTCCACTCTAAGCTCAGAAGCGTTCTCCAAGCACTCATCTACCCACCACTTGTTTTCCACCACTCGACCGTCCGCCAACTCACGGATGGGAGATCGTCTTAAAATTGCACAGATGCAAGACCCTACGATGTCGGAGCAAGCGTGCAGAATGAGAGAATGAAGAACCTCTCCCTACTTTCTCGTCATCTCTCGCTTCCGGGAAGATTCGTTTGTGCAATGACTGACGATGCAGCTGTGGAGACTCTCCTAATCATTCCATGTTGACATATCGGTCGCCATTTCCCAGCACATCTCTAGCCACTAAAATCCCCTGCGTGTGGATGTTCGTGCGCTTACCTGAACTGCTGCGCGAGAGTACGATTTCAAGAACGTTCCGTGATAACGGTATTGTTATACAAAGATATTAATTAATGTCATAATTAGCTTGCTTCCAAGTAGTTGCGTACATTGTTATCCTATTTTTTCTCTTGTAGACATGTCGACGAAATTTTTAAGCATTATTAAGCAATCGTTAGCAGTTTGGGCGTCGACAGCCGACTGTTAAGAATTTCGCTTTGTTGAGGTTCCGTTAGGATTTCAAATCCTAGCCGCTCGCCAGAGTTTCTAAAACCATATCGGGGAAGCTATTAAGCATTTTTTAAATTTGTATTTATTTCCCGGCCAAATCAATTTAAACGAGCAATCAGTCAATAAAAGAACATTCAAATATTTAAAGTAATTACATTATTTATATTTGTTAATATTATTATAATAATAATTTACCACTAGCATCTAACATATCGTAGAATATTAAGTTTGGTGCCAAATGATAAAGGTTCTCTGAAACAAGATTTGAAGCACAAAATTATTGTATTTATGTCGGTATTTACTTAAGTCCATCATTGCATTAAAACCTATTTAAACATTACTTGCAGGTTGGTATTCGTTCGTGTGCGTCTTTGTACGTCTGCATGGCGAAAGTTTTTATGAACCTCTTTGTTTCTGCTTATGTGATCTTATGGAGGTACGTCCGTGTATGCCCATGTGCCCTTGGAGGTACGTCCGTGTGTGCCTATGTGCCCTTGGAGGTGTGCGAGTGTATAGACGTGAGCCGCATCTCCTGAGCGCCACCAATGACGATTCTCAATGCAGGGCGGACGGGCGATAAAGGAGTCGGGAGTTAATGCATTACGACACATAGACACAGCAACGATACGCCATGCGTTCATACCAGCATAGACGTATAAGACGGTCCAAAATTTAAGTTTGTGGCTTATTATCGTAAATTATTCCAACACCAATTAACAATGTTTACCTTCTCTGAAAAATTTAAGATTCACTTTCACTTTCTTTAACAAGCTTTCCATCAGAAGATGACAGAAGCTATGCAACAATAAAGACTCTTGCTTACTTATTCTTTGTTTTCTTTGAAAAATAAAATTCATGAAGCAGAATCATTAAAAACATGAAAGACTCAAAACCGTCTTGCCGATAAAAAATGAAGCCTTTGATTATTTCATATCGATACTCGACGTTTTTGCTAACGGGCGATATTTGAGCCACAATTGAGTAATACGATCCTTCTTTACAGGTTAATGACATGAAATCTTGTGACAGCCACAATCGTTCGAATAGTGAATCTTGAGATCAGCTTCCAGTTAACGATAATTAGTTTTCAACGGGGAAACATTTCATTCTTCGGATTAACAGATGACGACAAAGAATCAAAAGAAAGCGTAACAACCCGCCTTATTTACATAGACGCGAAAGGTCTTTTTGTTTACATTTCATCGTTTGTCGGCCACATACCCCATTATCGCCCAGGAAATTGACTTGATCGCATGAAAGGTTAGTCAGAATATTTTTAAATTTTCAATCATACAATGTTTTTCACGAAATTCTTTTCAAAGCAATCGAAATTTATTCATTTGTACCGAAAATTGGCCCGCAGTTGCTTTCCTACGTTATCGCTCGTTGATTTCAGAGCAAATTTCTCCGGATTTTCAAGATTTTGTTCTTATTTCCAGTCACGTTCGTGGTTTGAAGGTGATGGTAGAGATGGGGTTTGATGGTAGAGATGGGGAGATTGAGTTCCGATCACTGTATCAGCCTCATAGCTTCTTGGAAGGAATTGACGTATTTCATGATTTTTATACCAGCACATGGATCTGTATTGGGCTAACCAATGAGTGATACACGATTATTATTCGTTTCTAAAAAAAAAAATACGTTATTGTTCTTTGCAAAAAATATCTAACAACTCGTTGTCCAATGTTGGAATAATCGACATGTTTTAAGTCAGTTTGTCACCACCTTCGGGAAACTTAATAAGGAAGTGATATTTGAAGTTCACTGACTGAAAGTTTACTAATTTCTTGATCAGTTTCGAATCCACAATAGTTAGGGTTAGGGTTTACTAAAATATATTAGGTAATTATTGAGTTACATTACCAAAACATCAGCGATCCGATTTTATCCGATATGGTTCGAACCATGCTCCTATGTATCTCCCCTGGTGCGAAGGAAACCTGACGCAAAGCCACACGCACATGAGCACGTAGAAAACAGGAAAGGATTTTTCCATTCCTCGTAAACGAGACCACGTGCACCTGTCGAACGTGAGCGATATTTGGTGCGTCGGAGAAAGACATCATCGTCGTAATGACATTAACATAGCCTATGTGTAAGCAATCAATACTATTTCCTCTTCCGATCCACCCAATCGTTCTCACAATTCCTTTCAATCACCAACTCTCTTTTCTTCTCCATTCTTAATTTCTCTGTTTTATCTTTATTAAAACTATTTCATTTTCTATTGTTTTATATGCCACATTATGGAAGGATCTCACTAATTGGGTCTTTTAATGTTTTTATGCAATAATCAAAAATATGAAAAGATTGAAATTTTATCGTTTGACTTGGTGCCTTAAAATGTTGGAAAAACTCTAATTGCCCCTTCTAACGGTTTCTTCCAACACTTGAGAAGTTAGAGGAAGGAGACGATTGTGCACGTGTCGATTTATGTAGCGTGCACTTGGTCGTGCTCACTCGTGCGCATTGAGGCGTAACGAAAACGACCCTGATTCACAGATCGCTACCGAAGCAGAGGAAATGCTTTCATGCTCCCAAAGCTACAAGGACAATCCTTCATCTTCCGAGAGACATCTGTTGCTGCTAACGATCAAATACCTTGTGATTTCTTATAATTATGACTTGTTAATTATGTTAACGGTCACAATACTTCAACTTTTGTCACACTTTGACACAAATTTCTTCAAATTTCCTCAAAACGCCATTTATTTTAAATACTATGGTGCACATTTTCTTGATTTTACATAGACCCAGGTCATCGGCCAATTTTAGGGATATTCCGGTAGTGTTGGAAAAGTTTAGGCACCGCCTGGAAAGGCTGAAATGACGTCCCTGATCCAAAACGACCACTTCATCCTTATTCGTCTCAGCTGCTGTTCATGAAATGTGCATTAGCCAATATATAGTTATTGAAACAATTTAAATTACGTTATTCATTTTATTATTATTATTAACAATAATTATAAATGCTACTCCACTCTTCATTTTCGCTTTTAATAACTGATCATAATGTAAATATTTTTATTTCTTATTTATAATATTTGATTAAAAAAAATTATTCATTGAAATATATTTTATCATTTATTTCAATTGCTTCTGCGACGATTGTGACAACCCAACTTCAAGACATTTTTTTCGGTCAATTGAATTCATATCCGCATATATGATATAATAGGATTTCATATTTCATGAAATTACTGGCAATAATTATTTTTAAATGTTTTAAAGAAAAACTTTGTTAATTTATCTGAAATCTATTTGGAGCATAGGTTTTAGAAAAAAGTATTACTTAAAACATTTGGCTCTATTTTCACATTTTGTGAAAATCGGTCACGTGGTTGGACAGTCATAGGTTCCCGTCTATTTCCTTGCATCAGCAGTCATGGTGATCATTCCTATCTATCTTTTTGCTCTTTATTCTTGCATTCATTCTTTCTCACAAAAGCAACAATGACAAACAGCAGCTTCCAAGAAACACGATGACACACCTGATAATCAATCTGGTCAAATGCACCACAAACACAAGCGCTGGAAAAAAAAAGAGTTTTCCTTTCCTAATGGACGCACTCATAAATCTCGAGTCACCTGATGCTTTTTTTTAGCGGAAGTAAGCTCAATCCGATGTCATACCAGCATCTAATATCACCTTAATTCTCACTATATCGCTCAAACAGAGTTCTCTTATTTCTCGTCATTCTCATCTTTTGACATTCTCTTGACACATTATTTTTTTTATTAATATTTTTATTTTACTATCTGCAATATCATTCGAATATTGCTCGGACCACCAGTGTCGTTAAGAAATCCGTCAACGATGACGATTCAAGATCTTTATGAATTAAAGTCGAGATTATGTATAACATGATAATGGTGACTTGTAGATGACAATGATGACATGATGATGGTGATGATGACAGTTTTTACTCAATAATTAATTAATCATTAATATCTATGAATGGAGTTAATGATGAAACTATTTCTGTTCCACGATTCTGTTAAGTTCGTAGAAGTTGATGATTACAAGTTATGTAAAGAATATTACGATGAGGAGCGCCAAAAATTAATTAATGATATTAGGAGGAGGATGACGGTTATGTTGTCAAAAATGATGATGATCGTTATTATGATGAAGGAAGTTGTAGTAAATTGTCATGGTGATATTGTCAAGGATGGTGGTGGTGGTGATAAGGCCTCAAATTAAATTGCATGACATTGACTTACTTGGATGAATTCATCATTGTAATGACCCGCATTTATTCTTGCTCACATTTCATTAAGTCTTTCTCATCCATTTATCCATCCTCTGCACTGTCCTTGCTTGTTCATCGTCGTCGTCGTAGTCATCAACATCATCATCATCTTCATCATTATTATCATCATCATCATCGCCATCATCATCCATTTTGAAACAACCTGACTTTGAAATCATATTTTGAGTCATCCTGTTAAATTGTTAAACAAAAAGCAAGCTCTAGGAAATTCTCTTGTACTCATCAACCTATACATCCTTACTTCCTTCAATCCAACCGTCCATTCTTTCACGAATGAATTAGGAAATTACTGTTACATCAACCATTCCAATTTCATTCAATGATGAATGTAATGAATCAAGGTGATGCATGTGCATTATGGTGACGGTGATGATGGTGACAATGACGATGAATAATATTAATATTAATATTATTATTATTGTGCAGGTAATAATAGTGGTATTATATTCAATAAATTCGTTACTTTAACTCTATTATCAATCAGAACGCCGATGATCGTCAGTGGCCACCATGTCATCTCTGGCTCAATGGTCATCTTTAGAAAAGCCATCGTCGTCGTCTTCCTCTTCCTCAGCTGCAACGCCATCGACGTCGTCTTCAACCTCCGAAGTGACCGAGATGGATGTCCATATACAGCAGACCAACGACAGGCTCCAATGCATACAGCAGGTGATGACGTCATAGTTTCTATTTATAGGCTGACAAAGCTAATCATAATTACAATTATCGTGACATTAAGTTATTAAATTCATTATCCAATTTATCCCAGTTATACTCCTTATGCATGTCTTTGTAGAAAGATTGAACAGAACATAATGGGCTGATGGTTCCACACAATAAATGCTTGCTTTGTTACTTGTTAGTCAACGTGATTTAGTGGATTTCAATTAAAATTACAAGGTTTATCCAATATTTAAAATATTAGGAAGAGTTCCTTGTGATATTAACGGCAAAAGTCATCGTAGTGATCATTTCCGCCTGTTGTTTGTCATTTAGCAGCACATCGCCAGAGGTTTGTCTTCTATCCGTTGCATATGAAGGTGATGACAATGACATCATTTGCACCATAACGGTCATTGTCATTATTTCTCTTTAATTCCCTCAAAACATGAAATCCATAGAACGACCTTCGACCTCAAGAATTTTTAAACGTCCACCGATTTCATTCTTTCAAAATGGGTTAACTCCATTTTTGAAGAGATTGAATAATTAACGAGTGCTGGAAGAACCGATAGGTGGATATTCGCGCAAAATCCAGAGAAAAACTGAGCACTAAGAGGATAGAAGCACTAGCCTTCTCAGTGAGCTTGGAGGATTGTTAACTAATAGTTGTAGTCTTTATTTCACCATCAGCATTAAACATATCATAATCATAATTACTTATGACATCATACGAGGTATTCTTACATCGATCACCATCATCATCCTGTTAAGCAAGATCATACTTAAGGTAAGTAAGTAACAGAACAAAAGTCAATCCTTCATATTGTTCAACAATACCATCACACTTTTCGCAATAAGTCACGTTTAATCCAAATACGAGATTTAATAAAAGAAATCTTATAATGTAATAACAAATGTGTTAGAAATATTCATTGATATTATCGTATATTAACATAAATGTGACTTATTAAGTCAGCATTTTCCAATAAAGTTGAAATCCATTATAAACACATGTTTCTTCTCGTTTTGAAAACATGTTTTGCTATTTTACAGGAAGGCTTCAAAAATGTAAAATTTTCGTTGAAATCTTTGTTTTTGTCAGTGCTAGCGAATGGCATAAACCTTTATGATTTATGACGGAATTGCTTGTGTTTCGAATAAAATTATTTTAGATTATTAATAAATTAAAATAAATTAAAACTATTATGCGATAAGAATTGTTGTTTTTCATGATAACAGGCACCACTGAATACACGTAATTATTGTTTCTAATGGTGGGATTTGGGGATCAATGTTTACAAATGAAAAGATGATAATTAGGTTACTAAGCAACGGATTCGAAAAGCACAGCAAATGGATGCAGATGGCTTGAATGAAATCTATGCAGGTCACATTTAATGTACAATACGAACATTTATTATCTACAAGTATCATTGTCCCTCTTTTCTCAGCATCTCATGTCCCCCGCAACCTTCCAGAGTGCGGCAAGGGAGCTATTGGATTGGTGCTCGGACGTCAGAGCTTTCCAGTGGCAATTCGAACAGTGCCTGATGGGCTGCCTCACGGTATGTTAAAGGTCACCATTAGGATGGTGCCTTGGAAATGTCTATCTTAATAAACCTGTTGCACACTCATTATGTAATAATCAAATGCAATTATTATACTTCACTATATTCAAATCATAGATAAGACATAATTTGCATTGTGGAAATTATTATTATATACGACTGCTAAGATATATTAGAATGTTATTGGTACATATAACCTAAAAGTTATATTTATATAATATCTTCAATTTTACACGCTCACATTCCTATGAATGTAGGCACATAAATCACCAATCAAAGAATCCCTAAAAAAGAAACGATCTCGATCAACAACAGTGACATATGTTTGTCAAAATTTAACAAAAACTAACACCGAGTCACAAAGAATGACACAGAAGGTGGAGGAAGACGAAAAGACAGCAGGAAAAAATCGGTGGATTGGTTGCTCGAGCAGTAGGGGCGTTATTTCTAATAAGTGTTTGTTGGAGGGAAGCATTGGGATTTATGGGCAACTCAGTAATTTCTCCTTCGCTGTTTAGTGTTTTCCTCTGTGTTTACGACGGCGGCGTTTAAATAGCAGCGACCGATGCCATTCTAACCATTACCAGCACCACCTTAGCAAATACAGCAACCTTCGACATCATCCAAACAATCGACATCACCGACACAGCAACTACGACTATCGTTTCAACAACAACAAACTCCAGAACTTCACCCATAACTTTGACATCCTCTCATGAAAATTTTATTGTAAACTTTTTTGACCTCCTTCGGAATTTCGCCTGATTTGCTGTCTTCTTTCATTCCATCCTTGAATGTCTTGTGTTCTAGTAATTGTTGTAAAAAAATTTCACTTATTATAATGATATGATGCTATGGAAAGGAACATATTAGTATTATTGTTATTATTATTATTGTTATTATTATTATTATTATTATTATTATTATTATTATTATTATTATTATTATTATTAAATAGTTGTAATGTAGTAATTAAATAATTATTCTTTTTGCAATAATATTAATCTTAATGTCAACGGTGAATTATTATTAAAAATGATATTAATGCGGTAAACTTAAGTAACCATGACGACCGTTGAATATTGATGTCATTGTTATCAGTCTTAATTATTATTACAATTATTATTTTTTAAATGTTCGATTCTTCCAATGTGCTTCCTCTCTAATTAATTCTTCTGCGTCGTTGACTCTTGCGAGAAAATGATGACGACAACGACAACGACGACGACGACGACGATGATGATGATGGTTATGATGATGATGATGATGATGATGACGACGACGACGACGACGATGATGATGATGATGACGACGATGATGATGATGACGATGACGATGACTATTCGAGAATGATAATAAAAGTGTCAATGATAAAATTATTTTAGTAGTTTGGTTTTCAACAATCGTCAGCATCACCATCATCATCATCAAGGCCAGACTATGTGCGGATGGTTAGGGAGAAAATTATTGTGCCCTCGAGAGAAATGCTTCTCCACTGGACAGATGTCACCCGTGTAAATCAACGCGGTGCGCTTTTGTCCTTTATCTCTCCCTCCATCCATGCATCTCCCCATCATGAACCCATCCATGCATTCAGTCATCCATCTACCTCCCAATCAGTTATATGTCCCTTTTTTAGAAATTTATTTATTTATAAAGGCATTTATCAAGAAACATTTATAATTAAATTTAGTATAAAATAAAACTTACATATGCTGCTTTTAGTAGCACGTAGTGGTCCACATTAAGAATATTATAATTGCGAATAACCATAGCGTAGTGACGATTAATAATTATCTTTTAGTTCGAAAGAGGGTGCGAGTTAAACTCATTATTCGAAAATTTTAATTTTCTGACGATGAAAGAAGTGACAATGGCAAATGATTCCCTAAGGTTGTGAGTCAGATCTCAGCTCAACCAGGCTACGACCTCGACCTTGGCTATCGTCTGCTGGCCGTCTGTGCAGCTCACAGGGACAAGTTTTCACCAAAGTCTTCGAGTGAGTCGATGGTGTTGATGATGATGATGGTGATGGTGGTGGTGACGACGAAGGCGACGACTATAACGACGATGATGGTGATAATTCTGGTAATGATAACACAATTTGGGATTGCCTCCTCTTCGAGCTCATGCATCGCAATCGTAATTAGCAGTTCCTGCTGAAGTAATGGGATGGAAATATCTGCCTGCAATGCACGTAAATACAATCATCATCATAATCGTCGTCGCTGTCCTAGTCGATTGAAATTATCACCAGAGATTATATGTAAGGAGGACAATGGATGGATGGATGGATGGATGGATGGATGGATCAATAATGGTCTTGACAATTAGCATAATTAAGAACTCCATTATTGAACAAATGTTTGTCTCGCAGACGAACAAATAAATGAATGAAAGAACGTGACAGTGAAAGTTGATGTGCAGGATGAGTAATGACTATGTCCACGATCTAGGCAAGACAAATAAGCCAAAAAACTTCACAAACAGCGATGATAGCGGCTATGATGACTACGCTTCCAGCATGTGATGGCACCAATTCAACTTTCAATAAGTTGGACAGAAGATTTTTTATTATATTACTTATCGATATTATGATATTATGCATGTCTTGCAGGTTGGATGACTCACATGCTCGCAACAACAGCACCAAAAATGCCTTTTAGATTCTTTGGAGCATTTTCGTTGCCGAAATATTCACGTTCAAACCATTCGGTCGTAAATTTTCGCTTCGAAAATGGAAATTTAAACACAAATTCAAAATCTGGTTCAAGTCCTGATGTAGCTCGGTGTAAAGAGATTGTAAGTCTTCAGATGATGACGATGACGGCGATGATGACGATGATGACGACGACGATGATGATGATGATGATGATGACGATGACGGCGATGATGACGATGACGATGATGATTAACTAAAGGTCCGAAATATGTGCGCCTGTTTATGAAGGCGTTAGTAAGGAAAGAATTTGATTGCTTTATAAATATTTTTTAATGTTTTATTGTTATTATTAACACTTTTGAAAATAGTATGTTCTACATGCGGTTTTTATTTGATAAAAATTCTATCTTATAAACGATTACCCAATGTTGTCATCCACTCATCCACGAACGAACAAAGCGATTTCGACATTTGGTCATTCTCCTCAGGCCTTCGGATTTCCGAATGTTACAACAAAAACTGCAACAATAATTATAAAATTCAAAATCAAAGTTCATCACTATTGGATTCATTCGTAAATACAATAACTTTTATTTCATTATTTATTAATTATTTAATTATTTTTTAATTCTTTAACACTAACATAATAAAATCATAAAATTAAAATAATAATAACAACAACAATAATAATAACATAATTAAAATAATAATAACCTAATTATTTTCATCACATGTACTTTGTTATCACCACCATCTTTATCTCTTTGCCATTAGGTTTTCTCATCCGACTGCCCTCCAAAGAATCAAGAAGCATTATGATGAGGGGTGAGATAGGTTGTAATGTAGGTAACAATTATAATAACTATTATCATCATCATCACCATCATCATCATCGTCATCGTTATTATCATTCTTCTTCTTCTTCTTCTTCTTCTTATTATTATTATTATTATTATTAAGGAGGATTATTATTTTCAGCGATAGTTTTCCAGAAACTACTTTAATTTTAATGTTAATTTCAGGAAAATTGCGATTTCAGTGGAGCATCTTTTCAAGAATTATTGGGTTTTTTGTTTCCTCGACTTTATGGTTTTATCGTAAAGTTAAGAGTTGTTGCTGTTTACACGACTGGATGATTTGGACGGTTCTCCCACAACGGGATTCGAATCCGTGCTTCCATCGTGAGAAACAAAGTTTTGACCAATTGACCATGCGGGAACACTAAAGTTAAGAGAACAATGCAGATCTATTTGGAATGCTCATCAAGAAGAGATGAAGGCGTAAAATACTTGAGTTAGTGTATAAGTGCTCATCTTCGACCACGCAGTGATTAATTATGCGAAACAATTTGAAAAGTCTGTGGGCATCTTCCACTTCCATGTAATAGTATTACCAATTAACTTGGAATTACGTAACTACATGATCACCTACCTACCTACCTACCTACTCACCTACCTACCTAGCTACCTCCACGACGGGGTTAGAATCTGTGAGAAGCGTAACCAATCAATTTATTCATCCCTCCAAGCAGAAATTCACTTCATCTGACCTTCATGCATCTGCATCTTGTTAATATAATTAACATTTTTTATAATATAATGATGACGACGATGATGATGATGATGATGATGATGGTGATGATGATGATGATGATGATGATGATGATGATGATGATGATGATGATGATGATGATGATGACTCACGAAAGAATAAATNAATGATTATGATGATGATGATGATGATGATGATGATGATGATGATGATGATGATGATGATGATGATGATGATGATGATGATGATGATGATGATGATGATAATGACCTTAATAATAATAATAAATATTTTAAAAAATTAAAAAATTAAAAATGTTAAATTTAACATTAAAAAAATATCAACTATTGTTTCACAAGGGAAGGAATGTGATGGAAGGATGATGATGAAACTTTAACAGGAATGTCCGTGAATGGGCTGCAAATGAATCTCAATAGATTATTTGTGTGAATATTAACCGTGCATAGCATTTTTGATAATTAGGTGGTGATGACGATTGTTTGGCCCCGGTCAAAAATTAATGATTTTGAAACTTTATCCAAATGGTCAACTGGAGTTCTATTAATGATAATGCAATCTATATAAAGCACAAGGAAATGAATAAACTATTGAATGATAGACAATCATGTAGTTGTGAGTGATAATGAGCCTTGTGAATACGTCAACACATTGCCATGTTTAAATTGAACACTTTTAAATTGGTTTTGCAAAACAAGCGCATCTGTGCGAAGATTTGGGTCCACGTAACATCGTTCGTAATTAGCATTTGGTAACTATAATTTTAATGACAAAAACATTGATTGCTAAAATCAAAATTAAAAACATTACATTTTAAATTGAGAGATGAAGACAAGAATGCGAATGTGTGCACGTGTGTTAAGCCTTCACGAGGCTCATGCCCCGAAATGTTTGTTGAAATGAATTTGTAAAGATTTCTATTGATAGTTCTGATTTCTTGTCGGTCGTTCTTGCTGGGTTCTTATTGGGTTCGGAGATAAATAACGAATTGGTGATTAGCATAAATTATTAATGGACGATACGGTTT
This sequence comes from Hirudo medicinalis, assembly GCA_011800805.1. Lineage (NCBI taxonomy): Eukaryota > Metazoa > Annelida > Clitellata > Hirudinida > Hirudinidae > Hirudo > Hirudo medicinalis. The sequence goes on from MPNW01000945.1 coordinate 22,357, forward strand.
ATTCAAGAACTTTCCAATTCGTCAAGAATTCAAAAAAGTGGGTGAATAAATTTCAGTCGAAATGAATTTTAAGGAAGCTGTAGATTTAAATATTTAAAAATTTTCATTAATATTAAAACTGATAATTATTATTAATAATTTATAAAATCATCAATTGCTAATAATATGTGGGGCACAATTAATCACTGGCATAAGTACATTAAGCCGATTCTTATTTCTAACAAAAGTCAAGCTTCATTTTGACGACCGTGTTTTAATATTTTGAATTTAAAAATAATTACACTTATTTTCGTTAGATTGATTTTATTTTTGGACCTCCTAATTTGGATAATTTATTCATCTCGATAATGTTTTAGTTCACCGATCAGTTGATCTATTATTCACAAGCGTTTAAATTGCCGTCCATTACACAAGTAGCCAGGATTAGGAGAAGAACCTGGCTTATCAAACAAATTTCTGCAAAGTATCCAGAGACCAGCAAGCCAGGATTTATCCGGGTGGATGCCCCGGTGCAATGTGATGGTGGAAGCCCTTGAGCCTCAGCGCCGGTCCTGTTGCACCCCTTTAAAGCAAAAAAGGTTTCTTTGGATGTTGGAGGCCCACGTGCAGTGGCACATCTCGACCATGCCTAAATCTGGCACTGAGCCAGGCGGGATGTTGCTCGGATAGCTCTTGCGCATGTGCGCGCGCTTTTGCAATAACAATCTCCATTAAATAACTACATGATTAAGACTGGCATAACTTTTGAGCTCCATGCTCTCGTAAATTCTTGAGCATCTTCCGAGTTACTGGCGCAGCATCTCGAAGTCATTTAAAATTGTTTGAAAGAGATGAAAGAGGAGTGAAAGAGATATTTCAAATTGATGACTTGGAACACCTGTTCCTCTGTTCGTCCATAAATCTATTTGTGGTTGATCCTTCTATTTGTTTTATGTCGATTATATTATTATTATATACAGTATTATAATTTAATAAGCGCTTTCACAAACGAAATATTAGTAATTGTTGCAAACTAGGCAGTCAATCTTTATGTAGGAGAAGGTTATCATGGAAAGACCTTGCCTACTAATGCAACCTTGGATGTTTAATGGTTTTAAATATTAAATAATATATGAAAGTCCAAGATCCGAAATACATTTCTAAATGACTTAGATTACCATGGACTTTTAACAGTCGCAATATAAAAATGAGAATGTTTTCCTTGCTTGTTTATCATCTTCTCATTTGATTCATATTTATTTCCAAAAATGTTCTACGGACAAAAATCCTCGAAACAATTTGTGATGTCAAACAAAACTCCGTTTGCCCTCATGAAATTCCTACAGGAAATTTCCTTAATTCAGTTATTCTGAGGACTCAATCTGGCAGCATCAAAGGCTTCGCGGAATCGGTGGACAATCCAGACGAATGCTGCACAATAAGCCTAATTATCATCAAAAACACCAACACGACTAGCATTAGAAACAACACCACCCAGTTTCATCGAGTATCCTGTAATTAAACAATCTTCTGTTGGACCACACACGAATCTTTGACCTTGCGCCTCTTTAATCGGTTGAGATCATGACTTTTTATTGTTGTTGTTATCGCATCATAAATATTCCTACTTCGCTATTTCAATTAAGACGTGGAGTTTAAATGATTCACAGCGTGTGTTTCGCCGTTGTAATTGCAAGACGTGGTTGTATTCGTAATTATGACAACAAAAGTAATTATTTTTAAACCTCGGAATGTCGCAAGAATGCCATCGGTTCATCACTTTTGCATTCACTTTAACTTTTTTTGATCATTTTTCTTCGATGCAACATTTGTTAATATTCTGTTACCCCCGATTTAAGATTCTTGTAGTCAGTTAAAGGCCACTTAAGGTAATTAATTTTTATTTAATTAAAACTCAGCACCCCAAAACTGCTTATCAAACCAAAAACAAACGTTTACCGCTTCCCATCAACTAACATGAATGGTGGTGATCTGCACCCGTACGTGCTAAAATCTCCTCGAAACAGCAAAATAAGTTTGCATCATTCATTAAAATCATCACATAATACCATTACAACCAACATTAAGTTTCAAGCATCCTCAGTGCTTCCTAAAATAGCTGGTTGGGAGTTCAGTAATTGATAATCATCAATATTTATGAAAATATAATTAATCACCATAATCTTCGTAGATTCCATTCCCCACATCACCACGGCATTCAACTTTTGCAGTAGTAAATAGTTATCTAAACAAATTCCAAATCATCTTCTGCAACATAAGAGCATTCTGCATCGTCACCAAAAGATCTTCAAGTCCGGATTTGATATGCATCGACGTCCCTGTCATGCTGGTAGTGAGTGAGTGAGTGAGTGAGTGAGTGAGTGAGTGAGTGATTGAGTGATTGAGTGAGTGAGTGTGATGAAACTGGTGTTGATGAAGGAATGAACATCAAAAGGAATACGGCGGTCCATTTGAAATCTTCTTAACAGGCCTGTGAGATCAAATTCAAAATGGTTGCCTGCAATTCATTAAAATTATTGACTGAAGATGAATGTTTAGCTAAAATAATTGATGAACGTTGTACTTCAGTAAATTAATAATAATAAGTAACTATAATAGTAATTGATTTCTCAGAATTTATCATATTTCATGCAGTACAACTAAT
>MPNW01000946.1:10805-30805 GCA_011800805.1 Hirudo medicinalis
ATTATTATTATTATTATTATTATTATTATTATTATTATTATTATTATTATTATTATTATTATTATTATTATTATTATTATTATTATTATTATTATTATTATGAATGTTGTTGATGTTTTTAAGCACCGTTAAATGTTGAAAACGAATTTCCAACATGTCGGGCAGAAAGCCAAATAATTCCAATAAAGACGCTCTTAAGATGGCCATTATATTATTACCAGCTTTATTAAATCGTTTTCACCTGTCATGTACTGCACATATAAATTCAGCTAGCTGCCCTCAACGAACTGGGCGATTAGGACGGGAATGGAACCCGTGCTGCCATCGCGAGGGGCGGATTCCTAAACATTAGACCATGCGGCAGCACAATGCCCTTGCTCTCAGTAGCTCTCGAGTTTAAAACTGGCATGCGATTTGGGAAAAGGTGAAAGTTGGAAAACTTGGAAGTTGGAAATGGCACGGTTGACCCACGAATGACGTGTGCAAATTTCAATTCGCTACCGTTCTTGGGACATACAGACATACACACGCACTTTCTGTTTTATATTATAGATTATTATTGTTATATTATTATTATTATTATTATTATTATTATTATTATTATTATTATTATTTCGATGCGAAAATATTTTTAAAACTATTCGCGAACTTAAATTTTGTTGGATGATTAAAATTAATTCATTTAAGAGAATAATAAATCCAAAATCAAGTGCTGTATCTATGCAGGGCGCCTGAGACTTATTAAGGTCTAGCAGACAAATTGCATTCAAATGAAATATATGAAATTTGAAAATTAATCAGCTTGTTGATTGTTTCCTTTTAATAAAGAGATCGACTTACTCTTTCAAGATCTTAACTTGATCGGTGCTCATATCTGTACATCGTTTGAAACTGATGGATTCCCAGCGACTATCGTCCGATTGATAACTTTTCCTTCTCCAGTATTGACGCTGCCGAAGTCGGCTTCGAAAGTCTAGAGACAGTCATCTCCTTCTTCTCGGCAGTTATGGCAAGCACTCGAAGAATGTTATCTCGGAAAATTCATTAATCCACTTAGAAGCGCTGGGTTTACTAGTGCACCATTCTCCATCGACAGCGACCCAGTGCAGTGGATTTTCTGGGATGGTAGGTCAGAAATAACTGCAACGCGAGAGCACATTTCAGGACGATGAAAGAAATCATCAGTTTTTCTTATAATTTCCTCTTGGAGAAATAGCCATGGCGCGCACGGCTCTCACATCATTAAGCAGGATTGACGCTGAGTGGAGCCACTGCAGAGAGAGACCATTAAGCTAAGCAGCTATGCAAAGACAGAATGTTATCGGTTTAAACCTAAAATAAAGAGCATCGTTTAAATCAATTAAATGCATTTTGCAGAAGGAGTTTTATTTATTTTGTTTTTATTTTTTTAATTAATATTTTGATCGTGTGTCTTGTAAACAATTTGCAACGCGATTCAAAATTGTTAAAACTGCGCTTCCAATAATATTGAATTCTGATTGCATTTAATTGTAAGTTAAAAAAAACTATTGATTTAATGAATGAATAAAAAAGAATTAATGGGAATGTCATATTCATTTATGGCTATTAATATTTATAGACGTGGCCTGGTTGTTGCAGTAGGCTACGTGTGTTGGGCCGGTCCGTTGTCGTCTGCAATCTGTGGTTTTAATTAACTTATTAATTGATTATTGATTATCGAATTGAATTAAATTTGAATTTTGCAATGGCCGATTGCGGGGATGTTGAGAAGATGAACGATACGAGAAAAGTGGCTTTGATCACCGGCATTACTGGACAGGTATTATAAACAAACTTTTTTTTGAGCTCGTTATTAATTTTGAGCGTGAATAGTATAACTTGTATTTTTTATTTATAAGTTTCAACGAATGAATTTGATAAAATTTATTTTCAGGATGGATCGTATTTGGCAGAACTCTTACTTGACAAGGGATACGAGGTGAAGAATTAAGCATTTTCGATCGGATTTTTGAATTGTTTGGTGAATTGCGAATTTAACAAATCCAATTGTTGAAATATTAAAAATCGATGCAATTTTCCTCAGGTCCATGGAATCATCAGAAGGGCCAGCACTTTCAACACCCACAGAATAGAACATCTCTACGAGCACCCGACCACTCACAGTGGGGGAAGTTAGCAAAATCAATTCTCGTCAACAACTTCATGTTCGTCTTCACGGAATCGTGGAGTTACGAGATATAATTTGTAGCTTGCGACGAACGAATATTAAGAATAAGCAATTAGTGTCGATTAATCTGATCATATTTATTAAACACCAGTCGGTAAAAGACGACGTCATTAAGCTGTCAAGTTTTAATTTGTATAATTATGCGAGCAGACATATTTTAAATCAATTTATTGCTTATTCACAGAGAAGTTCAAACTGCACTATGGGGACATGACGGATAGTTCGTGCCTTGTCAAGATCATAGGCGAGGTGAAACCAACCGAGATATACAATTTGGCTGCCCAGAGCCACGTCAAGGTTTTATGGGTTTTCAATTTCGAAACTGAAAATACTTTTTTTTCAAATATTATGGTCGGATGTGCTTACATCTAGACATCTGCATAAACTTTACAATTTCACATCGATTATTAAAAATACTTTCAAATTGTTTGATAATAATTTTTAAATAACTAACATTTTGCTATAATTTTGATGGATTTCTGAGACTTTGTCGACCAACGATAACAGGTGTCTTTCGAGCTCAGCGAATACACGGCCAATGTCGATGCCGTCGGAACCCTGAGACTCCTGGACGCCATCAGGACTTGCGGACTCGCGAAATCCGTCCGATTCTATCAGGCTTCAACCAGCGAAATGTTTGGAAAAGTCCAAGAAATCCCCCAAAAGGAGACGACGCCCTTCTACCCACGATCTCCTTACGGTCAGGATTTTGTGGAGTCGATGATTTACTTAAATTTAATTGCAAAGTGAGAGTCAATCAAAGGCTAGTTGAAATAAATCCATGAACGTTACATAGCTGAAAGTTGGCAATCAAAACTGCTACATTTTATGGAGATGTTATCTTTGGGATTCGAACAAACACTGCAGTCCTTTGGCAGTCGACAAAAATCAACCGTTGATTGAAATTAAATTCGATTGAAATGAAAATCCATTGAAACGACCTTCGATGCTTACGGGTCAGGAGTGGCAAAGCTGTACGCTTACTGGATCGTTCGCAACTATAGGGAAGCGTACGACCTGTTCGCTTGCAACGGGATTCTCTTCAACCACGAGAGCCCCAGGAGAGGTGGAGTTTAGACCGGAGCATGGCCTTTAATTAGACCCCCGTTGGCTGTTTGTGCTTGGTAGACGTGTTTGCGATCCCCGCCTTTGTGTCGTTAAAAGTTAAAAGTTCGTTTCGACGAATCGATCGGATTAATTGGCTTTGAGTTGCATTTTGAGTTGTTTATCGTTGCCGACTTGCTTCTAAAGGTGTCGCTAAGCTGTACTCCTACTGGATCATTAAAAACTACCGAGAGGCCTACGGGATGTTCGCCTGCAACGGGATCCTCTTCAACCACGAGAGTCCCAGGAGAGGTTTTGAGTTTTCTTCTCATTTTGAAGTTCGCTTTTTTGCTCTTTTTTCTTTCTTCCCGTCTTCTTGCACGTCCGTTTGTATCGCAGGATGCTTGTTTATTTTGTTGCTCGACAAGCTTCTCTTTGTTGTGTTTTGTTTTTTGAGTTTCCTTGCATGTTTGACTGTTACGAGCTGCATGTTATTTCTTGTGCTTCTCTTGTTTGGTTGCATGAGTGCTGTACCTTGTTGTTGTTGTTGTTATCTCAATGTCATCACTAAAAATAAATGTTGTCGTGGTCATAATAACCACGATGAACGTCGATGACGTCGATATTTGACGGACTGTCGTCAAATGGCTACCGTCCGCAGCAATCCTAGAGTTCTCGTTCTTATGGAGTTTGATGAGTCGTTATCTGTTATGGAATTCTCCATCCTTCTGCAATTGAGATTGCTAGGTTGTGGACGCGACATGACTTCTTCGTGGTCCTACGCAGAAACGAGGACGACTGCTTCTATAACGACCCAAACTTATCCACGAACCAGGTGAGACGTTCGTGACTAGAAAAATCACACGGGCAGTGGCAAAGATCCTCCTCGGGCAGCAAGAAGTCCTCGAGCTCGGAAACATCGACGCAGAGAGGGACTGGGGTCACGCCAAAGACTACGTCGAGGTGAGGAGTTGCGACCGCTCGGAAAGTCGCGATGGAATCCGGTCGCCGCGAGTTAAAGAGTTGTCGCCATTTTCCAGGCCATGTGGATGATGCTGCAGACCGACGAGCCCGACGACTTCGTCATCTCCACCGGAGAGACGCACAAGGTCCGCAAGTTTCTGGTGGCCGCCTTCAAGGAAGTCGACATCGACATCGTGTTGGTATCTTCTGCCCACGTTCCGATGAACGATCGGATAGTCGGTCCCGAGATCATTCTTTGTCCGACGTTTGCTTTTTTGGATTGTTTCGATGCGAGTTTGAACGTAACGAGTTTTAACGATCGTTTCGATTATTTTATTGATCGATGCAATAATGAATTAATCCATCAAAGTAATAGCCATTTACTTGCTAACGTAATGCTCGATTCTTACGAATCATCTCAGCTGGGAAGGTTCGGGTCTTGAAGAGGTCGGCAAGGACAAGGCAACTGGTAAGGTGAGGGTCAGAATCAATCCCAAGTACTACAGGCCGACAGAAGTTGTGAGTTTTTAGAAGATGACTAATTAGTATTCATGGCATAGTTAATATTCATTAGACATTTAAATATTCATCGTTTCAATTCGAGATCTGCCAAATAATTAGTTACATAGCTGTTGCTTCCTAAGATGTGTATTGAGTGGATGCGAGCGTTATCAGTGCTCGAGGTAGTTTGGAATGGTTACCGATTGTTAAATTTTAATTCATCAATTTATGACGTGCCTCTCTGGGTTCTGGCGAATCGCTCGAACTGATTGTGACCTCTTCGTCTCCTAGGACACCCTGCTCGGCGACTGCTCCAAGGCGAAGGCTCAGCTGGGTTGGTCCCCCAAGTACGACTTCGACGTAAGTCCGTTCGATTTTTTATTTAGTTCAAATCTCGAGACGCTGACGTTCGACTTTCATTTCCCAGATGCTGGTGAAGGAGATGGTCCGGGCAGATCTCGCCCTGATGAAGGCCAACCCTCAAGCCTGATCTCTCGAGATCACCGGACAATGTTGTCATTATTAGCATTGTTGTTATTATTATTATTTGTTTTTAGCAGTTGAAATATCTATTCCATTCCGGGGGGCTTAGGACGGTCGAGGATCAAGTGCGACCGGTATAAATCCTTTACGAGGTCATGATTTTGTTCGATTTGTAAATAATGTTGACGAATGATCAACTGCCGATCGATTATCGATTCGTTAATTTCCAAACCATGGAATGGTTTATTTGCCCGTTTTGCTTTTCATTTTGCGGACGTCAAGGTCGTACGTATAGACGCACGTCACGAATAGAACTCTTTGACGGATTGTCCGAGTGCATGTCGTCCGTGACGGACGAGCACGATTGTGCCTTCCCGAGGATCTCGACGTTAGTCTTCCGCATATTTGGCTTTCTGACTTCGGGGCGGTCAAAGCGCTTAAAGTTCGTGCCACTGTTCCAATAAACGGATCAGTTCACCGTTTCGTTACTCTCCAAGGAATGTTATAGATCTTCTCTATCATTTGATCCATGGTTTTTCTTATTTGCGTGACATTAGGGCCGTAATTAGCTTGGCGTTTTGACGCCAAGAGGGGTTTTTTATCTACCTTATTGTGGGTTTATTTTATATCTGGCTTTAATTTAATATTAATTAATATTTTCGTGATCCGAATAAAGAATCATTCGATCCGATTTTTATTGATTCGTTGGCAAGAGTGACCGTTCGTTAAGCGTACGCTTCTTTAGGATGAGCACCATGTTGATTCCAATTCACGCACGTTGGGTATCAGCGTGGTTGGGGACAATGTTTTTCCATATTTTTGTAATTTTAAATTCATAAATAATTGATTGATTGATCATAGTACAGCTCCAGTAAGTTAGGACAGCTTTCAAAATCAATATTTATTATACATTATAAGTTTCGATAACGAAGTTATAATTGTCTTTGCTTTCCTTTACGTGTCTTTAGTACGAAATTAATTGTTTGCCGCTATTCCAGCCACCTTTACCATACTTCATACTTTATTGTTGTAAACATAAAAAAAAAAATAACAACATCCCCCGCTTTTCGCTTTTATGCTCGGTAGGTTTAAGGCAGTAATATTTAACTTGCAAATAACGAGAGTAACTTAAAATCATTCAGCTAATTAGTTTTATTATTTAATGGTAAATTAAAGAAGTCAGTTCCAATGTGTTTTGCAGAACCAGAAGAATTAGTAAAAGAATTGAGAATTCTAAAAAGGGAAACGTGTGACATGAAGAGGGTAGGAACTAAAACAATTGAGGCATTCTGGATGATTTCGTAAACATATCACATATTATTTTAGTTAACACCAGAAATTTACCCGAGGTTAAGTCAACTAGCAGCAAATCTGAGGTTCGTTCAAACATAAATGAATAGGCATTACATTGTTGTAGTGAATTTATATACTTTAAATATTCTATCAGGGGATCAATTTGTAATCGTATACAATACGGATGGCATGGTTGTAGTAATATATTCCATGTTTTAAGTTACAATTTATAAGTTTACAACATTTCTTAAATTTCAGTCCGCTCCTCCCCAAAGTGTCAGACACCACCATCTTCGAAATCGACGATATCATCTATGGAGATAACAATGGCGTCTTAGCGGGAACGAGTCAGTTTTCTCTAACTTAATTTGCCGACGATTCTTACGAAATGTGCAACGTTTTAAAAATATCACTTACCTTCTCAGAAATCGCTTCGAAAAAAACTATAAACTACCTGGTCAAGAATTGTTTTGAAAGTTTTTTTGCGATGTTCAGTGAAACGGTAATTTTAAACATTCTTGATGCTTACATTCACCTCGTGACATGTCCTCGAATTTTGAAAGCAAAATATTTCTTCCTTTTGAAAAAAGATATTTAGATGTGACCGTGTCGTGGAAATGGTCTTCCTTCAGTTATTGGAGCTGTTACCCAAACGGACATTCAAGAAGTTCAACCGGGAAGAGTTCCACTTAATGGAGTAATAAATTAATAATTCATTTATAGAAGATGTTTTAAATTAGTCGTCAATATTATTAGTCTTTAATATCGTAATAATTTTAATGCAAAGCAGAATAATGTTGTTTAATTAACTCATGTTCTGACAGAATAATTACAGACCTAATCAGTCCTGATGAATCTTTGGAACGTTGCCTGAAAATGCTGAAAGTCTCTTTGAACAAACACAGAGAGGCCATTATGATGGAGCTTACGGATTCATATGACGATGACAAGGAATATGGGAGTAAAGATGTCAATGAAGAAGGTGCCTTTCGTAACTTCCATTAAATTTTAAATTAAAATAAGTAATTCACGTCATTAAATTTATTAATTAATTCTTGGATTAAATTTATCTACTATTGTTATTACAATATCAATATCATCAAATCTTTTCAGGCCTGATTGCAATGCTTCTGCTGTTAAGTCTTCCAGAGGTTTGCAAATCCGAAAAAACGGACGAAAACAGAAAGGCTTCGTGGTTGTCAAAGCAATGTAAACAACATTTATGATTCATCTGTTGATAACTTTTTAAATACGTTAATGCATCACCAATTACGCCGACATTACAAATTTTGTATTAGCGGTCATTGGTGACCCTTAATTTTGCTGAAATAAAATAAGTTATATTTATTTAATATAATTCCTTCATTTAATAATTCTTTCAATTTCTTGATTATAAATTATTGTGAAGTCATTAATCATAATTATTTTGGCAGGCTCAATCATGCTGGATACTATAGTTAACCATAAGTTATTCGATCAAATGGAACTGGAAAAGTATGTAAAGACTTGTAAAGTTGAAAAGGTCTGACTAAGAGAAGCACTTAATTAATAACGTCAAATCAGTAATAAATACATGACGGAAATTAGTAATGAATTACTAAAACAAGACGCGCTAATCCTTACATTGCTTAGGGAATACGTTTATGTGGCGTAATCAGTGTAATAATGTAATTAATGTAATCAATGCAATCAATGTATTCAATGTGATTAATGTAATCAATGTGACTAATGTAATCAATGTGATTAATGTAATCAATGTGACTAATGTAATCAATGTGACTAATGTAATCAATATGATTAATGTAATCAATATGATTAATGTAATCAATGTAATCAATGTGAATAATGTAATTAATGTAATCAATGCAATCAATGTATTCAATGTGATTAATGTAATCAATGTGACTAATGTAATCAATATGATTAATGTAATCGATGTAATTAATGTAATCAATGTGATTAATGTAATCAATGTAATTAATGTAATCAATGGCGTCCACTGAGGAATCGGTTGGAATTTACGCGTGAGAAAAACTGAGACGGTTCTCCTGCTTACAACCACTCTATTGTTATATTGTGTTATTATTTTTTTCAGAATTTTTTGTACAACTCACAGTTTACAAGGCTTATGTTCTCCTCCATGGATCGTTTGTGTGACACGGCTTTCCTCAACAAGTATTTTGTCAATTATTTCTCTTCAGCGCGAATCGAAAATGAGAGGGTTCAAAGAATCGAAGATTTCATCGCAGGGGTTACGAAGCATACTGGCTCTTCCCGATTCCACCATGAATGCGACGTTTTGAGTTTTAAATGTTTTCTCAAAAACTATTCTAAAGAGATTGCCAGTCAAATTTTAAACAATTTTCACGTAAGATCTCTCCCTACGCAAACATCACACTATCCTATTGCATCACGAAATTTCTTATCTAGAATTCGGATTTTGAAATCTGTTTTTAACTTTTTGTTTAAAGAAAATCAAGAACTACCCGTCCAGTACAATGAACAAATTGGAACGATATTGTCGTTTTGACATCAGTCCGTACCTATCGAAAGACGTCGACTGCACGACTTATCTGACTTTTAAAGAAGAAACTGTTGAATTTGTAGAAAAATATTTCAAAAAATTAAACATTTCTGAATTTACTGTCAAATCGGAGGAGGTGGAAGTTGGGGAGGAGCTCTCTTTGTATCATCAATTCGTGAATGATCTGCTGTTATTGGATGCCTTGCATGCTGTGTGGTTGAAAGTGGCTAATGTAGTTGGGGTAATAAATTGTTATATAAATATTTAGACATTTGTTTATAAATTTTAATATTTTTTTTTTATAATTATTCCCTTATTTCTCAGATTGACAGTATTCATCCTGGTTATTTTGCTGAAATTTTTCGACCGCACGATTCCCCAATAAAGACGAGCATTAACGAACTCATAACTGATCCTACGAAAAGAGGAAGAGGTGATTGGTGGATTCAAGCAATATTGAGGAAATGGTNGGTTATTTTGCTGAAATTTTTCGACCGCACGATTCCCCAATAAAGACGAGCATTAACGAACTCATAACTGATCCTACGAAAAGAGGAAGAGGTGATTGGTGGATTCAAGCAATATTGAGGAAATGGTGAGATGATATATTGTTAGGTTTATTAATAAACAATAATCAATAAGTATCTAATTATAGTTAATTTTTAATATCTTGTAATTGTTTGCAAATTTATTTTCCTTCAGTCCTTTCCTAATTCTGTCACAAGAAAATAAGACACACATGGAGGACCTGATCAAATTGTTGATAGGCAGAAACATTGACAAGGTGAGTTTTATATTTAAATAAGATTTAAAATAATCTCTTTGCAGTCAAAATGTAAATGCATTTCTCTCCAGGCAACGGAAGAACTCCTGAAAACCGTTATAAACGTGGATTTCCGGATACCTCAACGTGATCTACAACCCTGCACTTGTATATCGCATACCGGTCAAACTACCACCCATCATCATCCATTTGTCGTGCAAGTCGACATATAAATCATTAGTAGAATTATAATTATTGGCCACCTTTAACGCTAGTGCTTCGAGATCACACAATTGGCACATCTCGACTCAATAGTGATGTTTCTCTCATTCTTGAAAATTGATATCGAACACCACTTAGACATTTGACATTGTATATCCATAGTTAGAGTACCTGATTGATTGTGATGACTGATTGAATAAAAATCTTGCATTAATTAAAGACTTGCGATTAGTTGTCCATTTGAACCCCGGTATCCATAGAAGATCATTATTAACTTCTGTCGTATTTAGTATGATTGTCGATGTTTTCATTCGTTACAACCGTCGAGTTTCAATGTCTCGTCCGTTTACACTTGTTTACAATCATCTGCAATATAAGTTCCAAATTAGTTTTCGTTCTGACTGTTAAAACACTCAGCATTGTAAAAAAAATATCCATTGCCCATCTACATTGCCCAATATTTCAGAATTTACTCTACCTAAATATTAGCAAGAGCGTAACCAAATATGGCTAAATATTCGAAAGAAAAACTCTATAAACCCTATGACCAAGAGAGGGATCATTTCGAGGTATTAATGGAAATTCTATTAAATTTATATACAAATATTTTAACTAATTAATCTTTTTAGTCCGCGTTATAAATAATATAAATTTCGCAGAAGACGAGTTGCGTTTTAGTTCAACGCAAGAATCGCAAAACAGAAATTACGCCTTAAAAAGCTTATAAATTTACACTCGCACATCTCTGTACTCAACATCTCTGATATTTTGGCTTTTGAAAATATAAATTATTATGGCAAGCAAAATATTCTGATGCTCTTAGAAAGCTAGCTAACTTGTTAACTCCTTTGTTAATTGGTGTTTTCATGCTTCATTGTTAGTTAGGTCAGGAAATTATAACATTATTTTGCGAGACACAGTGAGGGTGAGTAGGTGAAAATTGTAATTTTGATTTCTGTCTTCATATTTGTTGCAAGGTGAGAAATAAATTATTCTGCATATATTTCTAGAGCTATTAATAACTTCATCCATAGGTTCAACCAAATAGGATTGAAGTAAACAAGAGCGAACACAGCTGACCTCTGACGTATTCGAGGCTTGAATTTGATTGTTTTTGCGTAATTTCTGCCGAAAATTATTCGAAATGTCTTCTCCAAGTCCCGGAAAACGTAGGATGGACACGGATGTTGTCAAACTGTATCCTTTTTGGTGATTCTGGCAGCAGAAATTTTAATTTATAATCGTTTTACGTCGGCTAAACCAGCTTATCGAGACAGAAGCTCCCGAATTTAGGATGAACCAATTTTATGTGATATTTGTCACATTATTTTAGTGTTCGCATTAGACATTAAACACTCATGTACAATAACTTTAATTTTAATCATAATTTGTGATTATTTCGAGCGACTTAAGACATCGTCTGCCTATTGTTCTGTAGGCGAGAGAACGTGTTTGTTGAAAAGGTTTGAGTTTCTTAATTGATAGCTAGAATCGAGAGCAAGCATGAGGTGACACTTCTGGGTGGATTGCATGAGTTTGTGGTCAAGTTTTACGGCCCTTCGGGAAGTGAGTCTCAAGTCTGACCAGACTTTTTAAAATTTTTGTTTCAAATGAATTTCTTTAATAGATCCTCAATAATATAGTTATAATAATACTACAAAGGCATTCACATTCCAGTCTATTAAATATTGGCATCGTTAATTCTACATCGACCGTTGATATTGTAGGTCTCTCAAGTGATTCATTTTCTTTGTTTTGCCAGCTCCATATGAGGGGGGTATCTGGAAAGTGAGGGTGGACCTGCCCGAAAGATATCCATTCAAATCTCCTTCCATAGGTTTTTAAGACTCTCATTGATTTCGACGATTGTATTGGAGTTTGGCAGTCATAAAAATTTCAAATTCTGTTTTCCACATTTTCCAGGTTTTGTGAACAAAATCTTCCATCCTAACGTGGACGAAGTGTTGGTATTATTTCGAGTCGTTTATTTTAAATTTTAAATCTCGTGGCATGAAAGCGGCCATCCGATGCTTCTAACGTGCCGACTTGTTACATTCAGTTCGGGAACTGTTTGCCTGGATGTTATCAACCAAGCATGGACTGCACTCTATGGTGAGAAGCAATTTTTAAAAATTCCTAGCTCGTTGTTATTTAGAAAATGTAAATACTTGGTATTTTATAACTTCTGAAGTCGATTAACTAAGATTTAAATACAAATTTGTCACGTGAAAATATTCGGACGTAAACATCGTAAGCAGGAGGTTTAGATTTTGAGACCAGAGTTGTTATTCGAACGGCCTACAATGTGCTGACATGAGTATTTCAAGACCTTCTGAGCAAGATCTCAAAAGTCTTTGCTTGAAGAATTGCAAGAATTTGCTCGACGATGTGGAATGAACAGAACGAACCTTTGCAGATCTTTCGAACATTTTCGAGTCATTCCTGCCCCAGTTGCTGACCTACCCGAACCCCACGGATCCCCTCAACGGCAGTGCGGCGGCCCTCTACCTCCACCGACCGGAGGAGTACAACAAGAAGGTTCAAGGTCGGTCGCCCAAAAATCATTCGAACTGTTTTATTCAATTCGCAGGGTCGTTACAAAATCATTTTCCGACCGGAAGGATTTTTCGGGTGAGGTGGAATGCCCGGTCCGAGCGTCGAGGCATTCGATCAAATTTAACAGAATTTTAATGGAAGCTTTTGAGTTTGTCAAATGTCGAAGCTTCTGTTCGCCGATTCGAGTGGCCGGAGGAGTTTCCGAACTCGTTTCCGTTCGTTCCATTCTTTAGGAATTAAATTTTTTACAGACAGTCCTTCGTCGGGTGTAAGTAACTTACATGAGAAATAAGGTGTACTGAGAACAGTTAAGTCATGTCAGTTTGATTCCCTTTGTTTGGTTTTCATGAACCAACATGCCCCTTACTCGGTGTCACGATAATGATTCCAATGCATAGGTATATCAGGATGAAGTAATGGTCTCGGTAATCGATAAATAACAAATAATAATAATAATAATAATAATAATAATAATAATAATAACAACAATAATAATAATAACAATAATAATAATAACCAGTCACAATTATTTGATCAATGTAATTGTTTCTAGATGATTTCCTAGTCGTTATAACTTTGCACGTTGTTAAACGATAACGAGCAACGTTATGGAACGTCTGGCTTTCTTCATTCTAATGATCAACTGAGCACTTAGATGTTTGTTTTCAATTTGAGTCAATCCTACACAAAACAAGAAATAGCTGACTCAGGTTCATGATTCACTGGTGATTTAAGACTTAGTTCAGCTGCAGACTTGTTCATGAATTGTTGTGGCCTTTTTGGGGCTTTTGCACGGATCTGGCGAGGGCAGGTACAAATTATAATGATGGCTTTTGAGGGTCGACCATGACCTCACTGTTCGTCTTCCTATTAAATAAATATTATAGCACGAGTAATGCGGCCTGCCGTTCGGTTTGCATCCATGTTAAATGGAAAACTTAATGAACATTCGAACGTGCGTTTAATTTATGATAATTTTAAGTAAATTATATTACATTGCGACCTGCACATTACAATATTACATTACGAGTTGTCCTAATGAATATTTTAATTCCTTTCGAAGAATACGTTCGGAAGTATGCCACCGAAGCAGCCCTCAGAGAGCAGGCGAACGCCCAATCGTCCAGTGAAAGTTCACTCAGCGACTTCTCCGACGATGAGATGGACGGCATGGAGTTATAACGGCCGTCAAGACGATTCGGAATCGAAACGATGACCGCGTCGACAAAACTTCAGCCTTTTTACGACGTTTCCTTCCCTTTTCGTGCTTCTCCGTATTTTAGTGATATGCATTAGAAAGATTCGATGTTTTACTCGGAACGTTTTAAATTTGCCGTTCGCTTTTGAATGATCGCGGAATTGCGCTCGGCAGGGGGAGCGCCGGCCGCGTTCGCCCGGCATCATCATAGTTGAAGAGACGGGAGTTGCTAAATATAATATTTATTCTGGCCGTGTACGCTTCTCGTGGGAGGTCGGACGACTTGATTTTTGTTCGTCTGTGAAAGAAGTTTTGTTTTCTTATTTTTTCAACTTCGAGGTATTAGACCTTCGGCTCAAAATTCATTATCCGTTCGAGTCATTTACGCAAATTGCTTTGTTTCAAATGTTCGTGTGATAGCGTTGTCGGCCGATGGGACAAGTCTAATGATTTCTAATGTTTCTCGGATTTTGTCGTCTCGCCACTGATTGATTTTTTCTGTCGACCACTGAGCAACTCCGTTACTCTTGTTTGTTTTTGAGGCGCCGATGGTTTTACTCGATAAATTAAATTTTGCCACTAATACACTTCTGAGTGCATCCATAATGACATGAAACATGGTTTGCTGGCACGTGGAAAAAAGAACTTAATGAGGTTGAGACTTGTGCCAAGTTGATGACTTTTAGAGTGGTAATTGCTAATAATAAGTAACAGGATAAGCACATTTATTTTGATCTGTGAAATGATATCTCCCAGAATCCCCCTTCCCTAAATCTTCCACTCAATGATCAACAGTTGCATTAAAACTTTGCTCCATCTAACCTGGTTAGCCTCAAAGAAACAAGACATGATGGGCATACTTGTCTGCATGTTAGTTAAAGTCATTTCATTTCTAAAGTTGTTGCAGAAAGTAAAGTGCGGCAACAACAAAAATGCCACGAGGAAAATTCATTTTAAAATCATATTAAACTAAAAAATTAGAATAATGTAGTAAAATTCCCTGACATCAGTCAGCAGACAGGAATGTCAATATTTCTATCTCAAAACGTTTAAAAAGTAGAATTTTAAGCAAGAGTTTCACCTTCTCATCTATTGCAACTGTTTAAAAGGCTCCAAAGAAAACCAAGTGGTTTATTCCTCTAAATTCATATGGAAAGGCAAATCGTGGAACGTTGAGTCCAGGACGAGCAGCTCCAGGTAAGTTCCTAAGAAGATATTCTGGAATGCACTGCCTGCGTTGCATGCCTGCATTGTTGTTGAGAGTTAAACCACGGTAAACACAAACTGCTTGGAGGTTAACATCAGCAATAGTAACTTCCACATTCTCAACGGAACATCAAAACAAACTCTCAATGCGACTTAGTCATGTTGATGTCGTGATATGCGTCACAAAATCAGAGCAGCTTGACAAAAAAAACTCATCACAATTTTACACAAAAAATGCTGCTTTGCAGCACAATGTAGTTAGTATTTGTGTTTCTATTACATAAATGTACTTCTCTTGTCAACAACAACAAACTATTTACGTAGCGCTTCACAAGGGAGCTTGTGGCAGTGCAAGCTGGGATTTGAACACGACACATGCGACCCTTTCCACTGCCACCTAATGCAGGCACGAAACCAATCGGGTATAATCAGGGCTGCCGAGAAGGGGAGCAAGTTCCCTGGCCCCTCTTTCTAAAATCAATCCGCATTTAGTCTCAGTCTCTATCGGTTTGTTTTTTAATCGGCTTTTTTAAAGACGCTGCATTTTCTGATTGTGGATCTTATTCTAAGTGCATCTGATGCCAGCCTCTAGGGTCACTTATTCAAATAACAACCAAACTAAATGTCATAGGTCAAAGGAAATGAAGGCTTGCTGATTATTGGGGAATCATCTACTCATCTACTCATCTGATCATCTAATACCATTAGTAGAGATGAGAATGTTTGGTAATTAATTAAGTGGTAATTAATTAAATCAGCTTCATTTCACATTTTTCAACAAGGAAAAACTGGCCTGAAATATCATTGATGAACACAAAGCTCTTTACCAACGAGAACAATCAACGACAACAAAAAGAGCTAACATATCATAAATACCAATCACATAAAGTAGGCAACGTCTTGTCACAGAAACACAACAAGAACAAGATTACAACAAACATGAAAACCTTCACAGAAATCTTGGAAAATACAAAACAAGTCACAGAAAAGTGTCATAGCAAAACAGTTGATTGGATTGAAAAATCCTTTTGCATACAAGAAACACAGCAAACGAGAACACATGGTGAAGCATGCCCTTCTATTTTGAAGGCCATACAAAGGGGATATCAGTAATTCCAGTGATTTGTGAAGGCTCAGCTTCTTCAACCATTCTTCCATCAAAATTTGTCGACAAGGAACGACACCGTGTTTTGGTTGCTTGCCACTAATTTGCTGTTGTTGTTTTGCTCCAAGCGTATCTGATGCCAACTCTTTGGGTCACCTGCACGAACAACAACAAAATTAACTTTTACCAGAGGTCATAGGTGAAACAAAGGTCAATACCATTAGGAGAGTCAGACGACTTGACTGATAATGACCAGTTATTTAGATCAACAGAAGTCGTGTGGGGGATGTGGAGTTCAAGTGGCTTCAGGAATTTCAACCCTTGGGGGCCGCACATTACGAGGGGGCTCAAGAGGGCCTCACCTGTGGTGATGATGATGATGATGATGATACCATGGTAACTCTTAACTTCATGGCGAGAATGCAAAACCAAACTAGACCTCTGGCCTTGTCGAGTGGGGTGATGCTGTTGGTGTCCCTGCACACTTTGAAGTATATCTCCTGGTCGACCCCTTGGGGTAAGGCCCCTTTCGGGATGATAATTTTCACACCTTCAACAAGAGATATTGAGAGCAAATTAAACGAATTATGTGAAAATAATTGAATTATTCCAATTAATTAAATAATTGTGCTTAAATTGCATCACAACACAACATGTCAATTATTTAATAGGAATCTCAAAGAGGATGAGGCAGGATTCGAACCCGTCTCCTTTGAGTCCAAGATGCCTCCACTGGAGTTGAAAACTCCCCTTGCCTGGGCTATGACATTCGAGGCATTGCACAAGCTGTCAAAGTGGATGAACAAATTATGGGAATGTAATCTATCATTAATTTCAATCAATTTAAAAGCAATTTTCAAAAAAAATGTTTAAGTCAAAATAAAAACTTGACCTTTGACATGAGAATGCAACAGCAGAGGTGAGAAAAGTTGCAAGATGGATTCAAACAAAGACAATAAGTAACAATAAGTCCAAAATTAACATTGATTAGAATAAATTAACATAAATTATTCAGACGTGATTATTTTTATACCTGAGATTCCTGGTTTGTCCATTGACAGAAAGATGAGGATGCCTGCAGAAGAGTTTGAAGACATAAAAAAAAGGCTGGCATAAATTATACAATGATTAACATAAATTAACCACCAAGCATTCGAACATTATAAATAGCAAAAGGAAAGTAAACATGAGCAGCAACCTTAAGTTGACGTCCACTTGGTTCTTGAAGGTGACTCCATTGGAGTGTCCGGAGGAGGTCGGAGGACCAACCACGGACGGAAAGGGAGAAGTGATGGATGGCTGGAGGGGAAGGTGATTCATCTGGGTGGTTTTAATGGCAGACGTCGATGATGATGATGATGAGCACCTTTGGTGGAAGGGTGGAGCTTGGACTCTGTGATCCCAAAAGGGTCTGAGGTTGGTAAAATGAATGATTGACAAGATGTCATCATGTGTTTACGTGCGAAAGTTATTTTTAGCCACTGCCGTAAAAACCTCATCTCCACCATAAATACGACTAATGATGATAATGTCCATGACATAACTGGTGCATATTTATTATCACAGTGGCATTAATGTATTCTTATATTTCATTAATAACATTATTCCACTCATAAAACATGATTGTTCTTATCTCAAACACGATCGCCACCATCATCATCACCATCGTCGTCGTCGTCATCATCATCAACATCATCATCATCATCAACATCGTTAGTAATTAAATGGAAAACAATCAACCACAAGGTTTACTCAGACCTGCTGTAAAGTTCCGCTTCAGGACCGATCGGAATCTCCGTCTCCTCAGCGAGACTCAGCTCCCCCATCTTCACCAACTTTTCCTCGTGCCACGATTTCCTCGAGGGACGACCAGGGGCACTGCCCGTGAACGAGACGAAGTTTAAAATTTAATTAGAAAACAAATGAATACAATTAAATAGCAATCAATCAAAAAAGAAATAAAATAAAACAAACCTAGAACCGTTGCAGTTCCACTTATTGAAGGACTTTTGAACACCGCCGTCATGGCCGTTGGCATCCTTGCCAGTCTGAAGTTGGTCCGACTGTTGCCTATGATGGAGCGGGTGGGTTAGGGGATTGTATTTGGGGCTCGCCCCCTCGGGGGAGCTCTGGTTCTGAGTGGAGGAGCTGGTCTGGGGCGAAAAGACGGGGTAGTAAGTGTTGGAGTGCTGTCGCTTGTGGTAGCCGTTGCCATTTTGTGGTTGCTGGGGAACGGATTCCTGGTCAGTTTGGTTGCCATTGGGCTGAGGAAGGTACGTTGGTGTGAAAATTTGTCTCTGACGACTCGATTGGTGGAGGCCCTGGTTGTCTGGTTGGCGGATCTCAGGTGATGCTTCTGCTCTCTGTGAACTCCTTGGTTGACTATCACCTAATGATGATGATAATGATGATGATGGAGATAATGGAATCAGCAGGGCCTCTGACTAACCCAGCAGTAAATACAGCTTAATGAATAAACAGTTAAGTCATTACTAATAAATTTATTGGCCATAATTTGAAGGTCATAACGAACAGCTTTATGGCTGCCAAAAGGTACAAACCAATGGACTTAATCCTACTCTTTTCTCCGGGCAGAGCGTTCGAAAAGGAGCGTTCACGGTCATTAATCTGCTGCCGATGATTATGTTGATGATCCTGATGGCAACTGAAACCATTCGATCGCCCTAGCTGACCTTTGGAAGAAGACGATTTCTTCCTCGATTTGAGAGTCGCAGCCATAGTGTAGGAGGGCAAATACCGGATGGCCGAGACCCCTTGTTTCAGAAGATTTGGGTCAGATGATGACCTGGTGAGAGTGCCCCCTGAGCCTTATCATGCCCTTCAAGATCGTTCGAAGACTTGTGGGTCGAAGGCTTGGGGTTGCTGGAGCAGGAAAATTGGTTGGAAGCAATACGAAGGATTTCATCCTCGTCCATGGGTTCCTGGAAAAATGATTGGAAATTTAAAATTTAATGGATAATTAAATTTACATATGTTATCTCAAATTTTTAACACAAGTCTTATAAATATTTATTTTCAAATTTTTTATCTACATCGTCGACGAAAACCAACCACAGTCTCGTTGATCCAGGCCTTGTCTTTCTGGAGTTCATTGATCTTTTCCTCCAAATCTTTCAGCCAACTTTCCCCGGCGCTCAGCGACACGACGCCTGTTCGACATTTGTTTGAAATAATCGTGATAAATTTTATTAAATAAAACAATAATCCGCAATAATTTTGAAAACTCAAATTAAATCAACCAACAGGACAACATGTAGCCATTGTGCTTCTCGAAATCGTGGAATTGCTCGAAAATTTTCTTCGGACTTTTGAGCACCTCAGAGGAGCCGAGAGAAGGGGAGGAGTTTTTGTGAATCTTGTCCCACGATTGGAGGGATTCCCTGACGACCTGCTTGCTTTCGGCTTTGAGGCAGACGACGATCGGTGGGAGAGGAGTCCTCCACAGCCTATCGACGGAGGGGACGTCGAGGTTGAGTAGGGCGTGCTTACCCTGTTTTACATTGGAGCAAATAAGTCTTGAGGTAATCATTGCCATTATATTTTCAAAACATCTGTTTATTGTCATTGGTCGACTAATTTCACAATAATAATAATAATAATAATAATGATGATGATGATGATGACGACGACGACGACAACAACAACAATAATAATAGTTGTTCATGGCAATGTACGATAGCATCATATTGTGTCGCAGTCAGAAGATCAATCACCTCACCTTGTCAATGACAGACTGAACATCTGAATATTTAACGAAGGCTGCCTCAGTTCCTTCACTCCCGAATGTGATCTCTGTCGATCAAATAATCAACAGGTGAGTTAAGAATGAAGTAATCTGAAACATAAAACTAAATATAATTTATTTTTAAAAAATATATAACGACCTAATTATGTAGTGACCTAACTGTCATA
>MPNW01000946.1:35805-37908 GCA_011800805.1 Hirudo medicinalis
ATGTTTGTATGATATGCTTTGATATGACATGATATGATACGATACGATAGCTTATCCTAACGTTGATACCGGTTGGTGCTGTTCAATCCGCCATCACAAACACACACCACCACGGACTGAACGTGTTTAGAACTCGATACGTCACAAGTTTTCGAATGAAAATATTTTCTTAAGTAAATGAACAAGCTCCACTGACTAATGGAACACAATACCCACAATATAAATCACCATCTTCACCATCTTCATCATAATCATCATCATCATCACCATCATCATCACCGCCACCATCTTCATCATCACCACCATCACCATATCATCATCATCTCCTCTCTCATTCATTCTTCACTCTCTCGCTGACCTTCTCTCTTATTCTTCCTGACCAAGGTCACCCTCAGCGGGTGGTCCAGTCTCCTACCTGGCAATAGCACCCTTCTCCTCACCACCTGTAATTATTAGCAATTATAATTGTTAATTATTAATCATTATTATTATTATCATTATCATTATCATTATCATTATCATTGTCATTATCATTATCATTATTATTATTATTATTATTAGTCATTATTATTATTATTAGTCATTATTAGTATTACCACTGCGTAATTATTACTTTTGTCATTTTATTATTTTTATTATTTTAAACCCCAGAGATTGGAGATTGGAGATTCATGCAGTGCAAAGAACAATAACAAGACGTGCGCCCGCAAAAGCACCTCCCTCCCTGCTGATCCGATGTACCCTGTGACATCCTAACTTCCATAACGAAAGAGATTGGATTTATTTATTCTTACCGAGCCTGAGATTAAAAGGGCCTGACATAATTAATATTAATATTAATATTATTACTGCCGGTGCGAATGGCCCGAGGCAGTCACGTGATGATGATGATGATGATGATGGAGGTGTTGCTGATTAAGAGGACGTTGAAACGAGGATCGGTGATGGTTATGATGATTTCGGATACTCAACAAGCAGACCAACCAGGTTGATACTGTGACCAGATTCTCTGAAGATGGAGAGAACGGTTGACCTGTCGATGTTGTCCAATGAGAGGTCGTTGATGCTCTGCAGTTGGTCGCCGACCCTGCACATTGATTGGTCGGTACGTTAATTAGGTCAACAAGGAATGCAAAGGCTCGTGATTCGCCAAATGAACACCACATATATAAAACTGATTCATAATCATAACATTATCATTTTTATTATTACAAATATAACCGAAGAGTTAACAATAATTCATAACTAATTACTTTAGCTTTCCATCTGCAGGGCCAGACTTGATGACGTCAGTGACCACGATGGAAGGGTCCCCGTTGAAGAAGTAGGCTCGTCCTTGCCGCCCTTAATGCTCATTCCGAACCCCTGGCCATTCTCCTGAGTTCAGAGGTCAGGCCAATTATAATACTCACTAATTAATATTCAAATTAGTTAACAATTGGACATTTATTATTATTGTTATTATTATTTTATTAACACGTTTAAAAGGGAATTCATTATGATAAAAAGCGAGCTCAGAAAACATCGCCTCAAACCAGCTACGTAATTGGCGCACTTAGCCAATTGTCATCATCATCATCATCATCATCATCATCATCATCATCATCATCATCATCATCATTATCGTCGTCGTCGTCGTCATCATCATCAACATCGCGTGACGTTGAGCGCTGAATGTTTTACGTGGCGCTCGGTGTCTCTCCGATTAAGTTTTCCATTTCCATCATTAATAGGCATTAATTGTGGAATGGTACCTTTGTGGCTCCATCATTAAAATCATAATCTTTGTCGTCGTCATCATCATCTTCGTCGTCGTCATCATCATCGTCTTCGTCGTCATCATTACCATCATCATCATCATCTTTTTCGTCGTCATTACCATCATCATCTTCGTCATCCTAGTCACCATCATCATCTTTGTCATCATCATCATCATCATCATCATCGTCGTCGTCGTCATCATCATCGCCATCATCATCATCATCATCATCATCATCATCATCATCATCATCATCATCATCATCATCATCATCATCATCATCATCATCATTCATCATCATCCATCCATCATCCATCCATCATCATCATCCATTCATTCACTTG
>MPNW01000946.1:41010-57131 GCA_011800805.1 Hirudo medicinalis
AGCAGCAGCAGCAGCAACAACAACGACGACGACAACAGCAGCAGCAGCAACAACAACGACGACAACAACAGCAGCAGCAGCAGCAGCAGCAACAACAACAACAGCAACAACAATGCATAATAAATAACAACAAGAGACACTCCCAACCTGACTGACGTGATTGAAACGTGTTCGTGCGACGTCAACAACCTCCGACTGCTGATCGTCCTCCACGATTCCCTCGAGAGACCTTGACCTGCGAGGTGATGAATTATTCATTTTCAATTCGAATTTTTTGTCTTTGTTCATTTAATTCCGATGTGATTTTCATTTGGAAGATCATTCAACGGCCTAGGACGAGTGCTGTTACATTGTGGTGACGTAATGATGGAAAAAACAATTGTAAAAATAATAATAATAATAATAATAATAACAATAGCAATAATAATAATAATAATTACGCTGATAGTGATGATGATTGACGATGAAGGTTGTGGAGATGACGATGATGATGATGGTGGTGATGATTGATGATGATGGTGGTGGTGATTGATGATGATGGTTGTGGAGATGATGGCGGTGATCACGATGATGATGATGATGATGATGATGCCGCCGCTGCTGATGATGATGTTGATGATGATGATGACGACGACGACGACGACGATGATGATGATGATGATGCTGATGATGATAGCAACGATAACAGGTTGTAAACTCTATAACTACGTTAGAACAATAATTAGCATCTTAATTAATTGACGTCTTAAACGTCGTCCTGGGATGCTGAGGCTGCATCTGGCTTTCAAGCAATGAGTGCCAGACATTTCAGATGATCAACCAACCTGCTGTTTAATTCAACCACCCATACTTCTTAACAGGGATGACGACGACGATGATGATCATGATGATGGTGATGATGTTGATGATGACGACGATGATGTTGATGATGGTGATGGTGATGATGAAGGCAACGGCGACGACGATGATGGTAATGATAATGATGGTGACAGGATTAGCTAATTAGACCACTTGTGAAAAGCTATTGTAAAGGCTTAGAGCAATAAAAAAAAAACAAGAAATTCAATTAATTAATTAAATTACACTCATCAACACCACCGNATGATAATGATGGTGACAGGATTAGCTAATTAGACCACTTGTGAAAAGCTATTGTAAAGGCTTAGAGCAATAAAAAAAAAACAAGAAATTCAATTAATTAATTAAATTACACTCATCAACACCACCGTTATCATCACCACCACTATTATTATCAACACCACCATTATCATCACCACCACCATTACCATCAACATCACTATCATCATTAAGAGAAGGCCTGTAGCCGTGTTTAAGCTCAGGTATGAAAATCTGTGTGTCAACATCTCTTTGCCCAGATAAACCTCTTCGTATTTGAGGATAAACAAGTATCTTCGTATATACGATCGTGATCATTATCATTATCCGCCACTGCCGTGACCACCATCGTCATCATCTACGACACTATCACTATGATTATTATCGTAATTCCCTAAAATTCTCCATCATCAATCTCAGCATGAACCTCTGAAAATCATTCTCAATCATCACCGCTTCAATCATCAGTGGCTTCCTTAAACAGGAATAACAAAACCAAAACACTGTCGTAAGAAGTCATACGACGTCAATAATACGATAGTAAACGGTGCGGTAATGGCTACAGTCGTTATGTGTCGTGTTCGAAACCCAGCCTGCACTGCCACAAGCGCCCTTGGGAAGGAGCGCTATATAATTGGTTAACAAAAAAGCGCCTCTGACGCTATGCATGTGGCGCTATATAAATGAACTACATAGAATGCAACACAACAAAACGGCATACAACCCAATTCAAACGACAAGTTGACAAGATAATTAATAACATCGGGACTGTGCAACATGATTATCAGAACAAATAATCTAATTTACTCATTAGAACCGTGCTGGATCATTTATATAGCGCCCTTTCCCAAGTTGGTGGCTAGGTTATCAATTTGACGGCTTCATCACCTTACTCATGATTCTAGCCACAGGATGCAACAGTCTAAAACACCACTTTTAATAAAATACCACGCCAAGATAAAATGCTAAAATAATCTCAATATCACGCAGTACGTTTTCAAACATTTCTATATTTTAAGAACCTGGAATTCCAAGATAATTTCTGGCATCTCACGACAGTGTTCAGGATGTTTATAAACAGGAACTGCCTCATTTGTAGGAGGCAGATGTTGCAGGTCATTGCAATTAACATAATTCCCAGTAATTGAATTAATTCCTGAGGCATGACTCCTTGAAGCAATTTCCTTGTTTGATTATCATTATTTTTCGCTTTCGTCGAAAGTGATCTTTTAAGTTTTGTACAATTTCCCAATTACAACCCCGCTCCGGGGACATCGTTTCAAACTGCGCGCGAGGAAAAGTGCTCGTCTAACATCACTAAAAATGTTTTTTTTGGACAGAGTTGTTGCCGTCTGGAACTCCCTGCCAGACGAGCTGGCATCTGCCGGCACTTTTTCTCAATTTAAACCATTATTACTCGACCTATAATTAATTACCGATTTAACAGATTTCCTCATCAATGGCTTTAGAGATGACAGTCACCACTGCGTACAAAACTTTTTTAAATAAGTAAGCACTTAACTAAGTTATATTAATTACATCATAATTAGGTAGGTATCATCAATGTCCAATCATCATCAACACCACCAACTTCATCATCATAACCTTAATCATCGACACCACCAACTTCATCACCAATAACCTTAATCATTATCATCACACCACAACATGAGTAACCCACCTCTGATACTTGTGCAGCATTCTCACGGCATTATCCCTCTCCATCTTCATCTCCTGGAACTGCCGGAGGGCACAATCCAACTTCTCCTGAACCTCCATGTTCAACCTCTGGAAGTCTGTTTTGGCAGACGACATTACGGCTTCTTAGCAGTTCGGCTATTCCCTCTTTCAATGCAAAACAACCGCCATTAAAACTATCAGAAAGTTCCCCAATGTTTAACTTGAACGATTGCACGTAACTTCCAATCGCGATCACGCAAAACTACACAACAACAAAAAACCTATGAAATAAAGACTAGACGGCGAATAGCTAGGACGCGAAACGAGCGGTGAACTGACTTAAAATGGCACCAGAGAATTACTACTTGCGTACGACATTTCAAGCAGAAGTAACATCTGCTCTCAGAAGGCAAATACAGCTCTGCCTAGGCATTATTTTTCTATTGGGTGCGCAGGTTTGCATGGTCTTAAACAGCGAAACTCGTGATTAAGTTTCTAATAAAAAGAGTTCCCACGGTAAAGTTTTGAGGACAACGATGATGAGTTATAACCTTTTTAAAGCACACCTCAATTCAACTGACTCGGTTGGCTTAATCTAACGAAATGTGACAAAGAAATCTTGCTCTTGACCGTATTTAGCCGCATTTTCTCGAAGGTCGATGATTCCAGAAGAATCAAGACGTGACCAGAATAGTGAAATGAATCAATAATTCATAAAAGTGCCAGAATTACATCAATCTTACCTCAAATCCAAATTATAAAAACTTTGTCGGACGAAGGCCCACGACAGCAGGACGCCAAACAGGCTAGCAGACGTCTGGCAGCTCAAAGTGAACTTAGATTCAAAGCAATAGATTAATCAATATTAACTTCTGATTCTTTGAAAATTTAATATTAAATCTTAGAACTAGAATAATTTTTCCGTTCAATTCGAAACGAAAAATAAACTCCCTCGCAGGGATGAACGTGTTTATAAGCGAGGCTCTGGGACTTGAGGCTCTGGGACTTGTCACTACAGAGAGATTCTGAGCCTTACAGAACACAGCCTGGTATCAAATTCCACACAACAAACTGGGACCAATATATAACACCTCCGGAATGTCGAACTAATGTTGAAAGTTATCTAGAGGCACAGCGCAGATGCGAGGAAGGTGTCATTATGTGCACGCGATGTCGGAGAGCAGTTATTAAATCGTTCCCACAAATCCATTTAAGACAAAATCGCTTGAATAGTTTTATTGATTGTTTATTGAACAAAATGTCTCGAAAGTGATATGTCCCAGAATTTATCTAACTCAAACATTAAAAAAAAAAAACAATTTCAATTTGTACATTCCGAAGGAATTAAATTATCTTTTGTTTCTTCTGATTTAGGTACTTCTCCATCGTCAGCATCATTGCTCTTCTCTTTGAAGTAAAAATTGCAAACTGTTATTCGTGGCATAAATTTTAGGGCTCTAAATAAATTTTAACCTGAAGACCACTGAAGTAAAGCATTCAGAAGCAAGAAAACTCACTTACTGTGATATTTTAAATAATGTAATATGAGATTCCTTTTTTTTTTATAAATAGATTGATTGCATTTGCTTCTGAAAGTTACTAAAATGTCTAAGATGTCTAAGTATTATATATACATTATTACATCTCATGACTAATGGTTACTGAAACCTAAACTTTGCAAGGGCAAAATTTCAACTGCAGAGAAAAGTCACAGCAGGAATTCACAAGCTTATAGGAGACACAATAGATGACAATTAATGTTTCATAATTGTTTCACATAAATATGTTTGACTATCTCAACAAAAGTGGAAGCAAATCCATTCCGGTCTGGTTTCAAGAAGCAGATTATAAATTTTGTAATAATTTTACTGTGGATCAAAATATGTTGAATTTGACTTTAACTATCAGTGCCTGTACATTCTTAAACATTTTGGATAACATTTACTTTTTGTTTCAAATAAAAGTAAAATATGTGTAATTAGTACAACCTAGAAAGAAAAATAGATATTGTAATTATAAAGAAAAAATCATTTAACCTCTACAGTCTAAATTAGCCAGTTCTTGAGTTAAGCACAACGTTGGAAGGTTTTTTGCGACGACGGGATCGTCCAGAATGTTAGCGACTGCATTTCGTCGCTTGTTACGATTTACTTCTGTAATTGGCTCTCTAGCGAAATATGGCTGGACAATTTTGGTAAAGTTAAAGTTCGAAGTCAGTAGGTAAATGCAAATCAATACGCTAATCAAAATCAAGCCGCTAAATATGTCTAATCGGGAATCACCTTCGAGCGACTCCTCTTCCTTTTTGATTCTTTGGGCATTTCTAAAGAGGCTTAAAAATTCATATATAATTCAGTTATCGCTGTTTGGAGAACTTTGAAGGATATGTCAACTTTTTCAAAGTCATGTTTGTTTACAAAGAACGGTTGGCAGGAAAAACCATGCGGTGTTCAAGTTCAGATCAGTGTTCTGTTCAGATGCCCGAATAAAAATTATTTCAGTTCGTTGCTTACAAATTTAACATTTATATTAAATTATTGCACATCAGTTTTTAATTTTAAATCGGTTTAATAATTGAAGAGATACGCTGATTCCTACTCTAGACTACAAGAGACTCTAGTTAATACCTCTGAAACTCAAAATGATAGGCTCTCTTTGAAATTAATTTCAAAGTTCAGTTCAGTTACAGCCGAACGTGTTCCTTCATGAAAAAAAAAATGAATTCCCTAAATAAATAAAATTATCAACTAAAATGCAAAATTAACAAAAACTAAAATAACTAAGTTATTTGATAATTTGAATACTAATGAATCGCCACACGTTAATTTTATTCCAAAATAACCTCATCAAAATTATAAATGACGAAATACAAGACATTTTTATATGTAAATACTGTTTTATAACAAATATTATAAAATACAAAATAACCTGCAATGATATTCATTAGCTTTGCTCACCCTTATTTACATAGATGTGTCACCTGTAGTGCTTGTGTTTGAAATCTCTCGAAAGAATCAATCTTTAGTAATAAAAAAAAAATCGTCAGCTCCTTTTAATAAATTTAAACTCAATCCCTGTGAAATCCAGTTAAATTTTTGAGGAAGACATTCTTCGCAAACTAGCAATCGGAAGAATTTCACGCTTGGCTTGACGTAAATTTTCATTTGAACTAGGAGATCTGTTTGAAAGTTCTGGATTGATTTTATTTTATCTCTTGCCTCTATTTCTCTCAATCAGACGAAATGAGTTGCATTGCCTTGGTGAGTATTTCGTAGGGTTTGAAAAATGTTTTAATTGATAACTCCTTGGTTTTTTAATGCGTAATAATATTTATTGAAGATCAATGCAGAATAATTGTAATAATATAAATAGCGTCATCTCACGTATCTCACCACAACCATCATCATTATCATCGCCGCATGAAACACCTCAGTCACCATCCACTTTTCCAGGCCCTGTGCTGCTGCTTCAAGGAGGCCTGCCAATGCGTCTGCCTCTGTTGTCCTTCATGTAAATCGTCAATCGTCACCAGGGTGTCCTACGTTTTCTTTTTGATCGTCGGCGTCGTCATCGCCTGCATCTTTACCGCTCCCGCTATAGGGGAACAACTGCTAAAGGTTATTTTTAATTTTATTCTCAATTGGTTGGTTATTTTTGGCAGTTGGACAAACTAAGGCGGTTTGTTAATAACTGAGATGGTACGGAGACATTTCACGGGGCCAAAGATTACCAGGACAGTCCGTGGGTAGTTCTAGTTGTTCAATCCTACGCTGTGATATTAGTCCAAATATTGTGATATTTGGCATCGAGGATTAAATATATCTTAAATTTTATTATTATAATAAATAGAAATTATGTTAAGTTTTCGGGATTCCTAAGGTGAGATTTGATTGAACACCGTTTCAGTTCGAATCCTTCTGCAATACCAGTGCTCTCTACATACCCACCCAGCCAGTGTCAGGATGTACCAAGGTCACTTCCTCTCTCAAAGATGTTGTTGGTTTTCCAGCTGTCTACAGAATCTGTTTCGCGTGGGGGATCTTCTTCCTCTTTATGAGCCTACTTATGCTGGGGGTCAGGTCTTCAATGGACTGCAGAGCGGGTATACAGAACGGGTGAGTGAACCCAGAGTTGGCTGAACTTTTGAGTGGTTGTACTCTTATTACTGATGTAGCGCCACATTCGCTGTCACCTTAGTCACTTGTGAATTGTGCTGACATAACGGAAGAAGTTAGGATAATTTAAGGATAATTATTCTTTTCCGTCTAATTATAATTTTAATTATCTACTCGATTAAGATAATCATTATTATTGAACAAATACAAACATACAAGCAGCCTAACAGATCCTAATTTGGCGACAATATCCCCACTCAACATATCCAACATATTCCAGATTTTGGTTCTTCAAATACCTCATAGTCATAGGAACTGCCATAGGGGCGTTCTTCATCCATGACCCAAAGTTTGAAGCAGCCATGATGGTTATAGGGGGCATGGGGGCCTTCCTCTTCTACATCATCCAGATGGTCTTTTTAATCGACATAGCCTCCAA
Source organism: Hirudo medicinalis (assembly GCA_011800805.1). Classification (NCBI taxonomy): domain Eukaryota; kingdom Metazoa; phylum Annelida; class Clitellata; order Hirudinida; family Hirudinidae; genus Hirudo; species Hirudo medicinalis. The sequence goes on from MPNW01000946.1 coordinate 48,361, forward strand.
ATGGACGTCATGGTGGATGGGAAAATACGAAGAAACTGACGGAAAGATTTGGTTCTGTGGAGTCATAACTTTTGCTACGTTGTTCTATGCGTTATTTATAGGCTTGCTGGTGATCCTGTATATTTTCTATGCGAACGGTGACTGCCCGTTGCAAAAGTTCTTCATCTCTCTTAACCTCATTCTGTGCGTCGCTCTGTCCGTGGTGTCTGCTCTTCCTCAGATCCAGAGACGTGAGTCTAATGCATGATGCTGAATCTGTTTCAATTAATCATTTGTTTTGAAAAGTCTGAAAGATAAAGTCAATCACGAACGATGATGATTTTATTTATTTCCAAAATGTAATCATAACAGAGCTTAGAGTAGTTACGTAAGCATATTACATAATTAATCTATTCGAGATTAAAACATTTGTTTACTAACAAATGAAATTAATGAAAAATTATTCATATTCAATTTATTTATTATAAAATAATAACAAGTCATTCATAATCTCAGACAACGCAAGATCAGGTCTACTCCAGTCATCCATCGTCAGTCTGTACATCATGTACATAACTTGGTCATCTCTTGCCAGTTGTAAGTCTTTGAATTACACTCAATTAATTGTAAAATAAAAATGTAAATCAATTTAATCGGCTCATTTTTATCTCAGAAATTATTATTATCGTAATTATTATGATATTAACGTCTTGTACCTGCTTAATTAATATCATTTAGTTTTCTAAAAAAATTGTCTTCAACTCCTAACAGTGAAATAATGAAGTGATATAAAACTATGTTTCTTCTAAAAATTTCTTAAAATTAAGCTACAAATTATGCTTAATAATGATAATAATGATGATAATAATAATAATAACAACAATAATAATAATAATAATAATTCATTTTTAATCATTTTTAAACAGCTCCTACGTGCAATCCACTGAACACCTGCAACTCCACTACAACACAATCACAAGGCGTTCCGCATCAATGCGTTTCCACCTCCTTCAGCTACGACGTCATCGTTCCGTTGATAATTTTCTTCATTTGCGCCCTCTATGCTGGGTTTGAAGAATTATTTCATGAATTCTTTCTTTTTTCCCTTTTTTTTTGAGTTAAATTGTTTCTAAAAAAATATTCTGAAAAGTTTTGTTTTGCAATCTAGCAGAGAAGTTTTGCTGACAGTAACTGTTCCTTGCTGAGTCATTCAACTCATTAGGCATTTGGCTGCTGCATAATTTACCAGTTAATATTCCAATAACGCGATATTTCATTTGATATTCGTGCAATGCTGTATTTTCTGTACTAATAACGTATGAAATGCAATGTAATAAAATGATCCAAATACTGCTTTCCAGCTTTTCCGATGGAAGCACTGGAGCCATCAACACGGTGAGTGGCACGACGGAGGATGAGAGCAGCACAACGCCTGGTGAGGATTTTCTTTTTTTTGTATTTAATTACACCGTGATTTCAAAGTTTTAATGAATTAAATCCTAGCATACGAAATACGCTCTCACATAGTTACATTTTCTATAAAAATAAAAATAAAATTCGAACAACCACGTACCAATGCAACTTCATTTATTCAACCAAGAAAATATTCGAGAGCCATTTGTGTTTACAAAGTACTCCAAAATCTTCCGCAGCCGTTCCTACCGGAGAATCTGGCGGGAAAACATCAGACGATGAGGAGGACAGTTGCAGATACAACTACAGTTTCTTCCACTTCATCTTCCTTCTCGCCATACTCTTCACGATGATGACGATCACTCATTGGATCTCGTGAGGAATTCACATGAATTTTTTATTTTGCTTCTTTAGTTGCTTATTTTAACAATCATTATCAATGCCACCAGTTGTTAATCCATGATCGTCATCAGTACCAACCTCATTGTATTAATGCATGCAACTTGAAAGGGAGCATTTTAGAACTGACACAACTCTCAACTCTGAGTTTCAATAAATTCGTCGCACGAGAGGCACAGACTTACGGCTACCAAACACGGACCAAAGATTATTAAAACAAATGGTTCTATCATCCAGTAGAACTTCATGATGTTAATGAAGCTACTCAACATCCATAAGATTCTTAAATTGCAGATAATTGATTAATTGCAGTTAATTGTTATTGATCGATATAAAAATTGATGCTCCTGCCTTAAATCTGATTACTTTAAAGTGATTTTTATAGCCGAGATAGCTTTACAGAACCACTGCACGAAGCACGTCTTTTCAGAGAGCATTCTTAATCTTTCAGGAAATACAATATAACACAACTACCAGAATCAAAACTAATCAACAGCCCATAAACATTTCCTTAAGGAAATTATCAGAAGGGCACCACCAGGAGTGGAGCCTGCAGGCTAATTTGACACAATACACAAAAACTCATCCGATCCAGACACCGGAAGGATCGACAGATTGATGGCTCTTTCTTAATTCAGAGATTAATTTACCTAATTAATTAAAATAATTACTAAATAAAATGACCAGGTGACCAGGTAATAAACAACTGATTCATTCCCTCATTTACTTGCAGACCAATCACCAACGATGCAGGCACGACAGCAGCCGTTTGGGTGAAGATTGCCAGCAGCTGGGTGGGTCTTGGAATCTACCTCTGGACCTTGGTGGCACCCCTAGTCCTTAAGAGCAGGACGTTTGCATGATTCGTGCATTCCCAATCGACAAATGTGCATTTGAATTTGTTATCTGATGTGATTCATCGATGACTTCTGTTTCTTCATCTTGTGTATGAGAATTTTCTAATGGTTCTGATAAACTTCATTCGGCTGGGTGATGGATAAGATTATTTTTCGAGTGTCAAACCTAAACGAACTCACAAAATGCATCTGGAACTTGTAGCTTTTTTATTTCATGCACTCATATTTAAAAAAATTCGTGCTTTGCACGTCGAGAAAAAACAAAACAAGACTTCAAAATAGCGTCTGACTTGTATTTCAAAAAGCCTAAACAATCACAGAAAGAATATTATCAAAAGCCATTATCAAGCAAAAAACATTCAACCATCACAGGCATTATCACCCTTGCCAGGGGTTAAAGTTCAACTGCGGTTATGGGTGTTGCCCCATCCCCTTCTGTGGTCGTCTCTGTATTCATCCCAATCCCTGGCTCTCCTCAACTCCTCTTCGTCTTCCTCCTCCTCCTTCTTTTCCTTCTCAGCATCCTTTCTTTCCTTCTCCCTCTCTTCTGCTTCCTCGTCTGGCTGGACGGTTCGGGGCTTGGCATCGGGCCCCGGAAACAGACCCTGCTGGACGCGCTGGTCGTAGAACTCGTCGACCGTCACCGTGGGTATGCTGGGATAACCGAGCCCAAATACCTGCTTCTGTACCTGGTCTTTTGTGATGATGAAAGGAGTAAATTTGCTCTTTGAATGACTTTTGCAGTCTCTGCCATCGCAGGAAAAATCACCAGGATTGCTTTGGGTCGACGTTTTCGAGTCGGCTTTCATCTTCTTCATGTGCTCGAGAATTGCGACCTCCGTTTCTATGGAATCGAGGGCATCTAGAGCATCAGATACCCACTTCTTGACAAGCTTGAGGTAGTAGTCTCTCTTGACCTCCTCGTCGATGTGTTCCTTTTTGACCTCGAGGTAGAGTTCTTGGAGTTCTTTTTCAAGCGAAGTTTTGGTTTTGTATCTTTCAATCTTCTCTTGCCTTCTGACTACATCTGCTTTTATTAGTTCCATAGTAGATGGTTTAGCTGCACTGCCTCTGCCATCATTTTCATCTGTTTCATCACTTCCAAGTGCTTGTAAAGTCACGTTCGTCAAAGTGAAAGTCTTGCAAAGCTTAATGAAGCTTCTGTAACAGTCGCGAGATTTCTTAACAACTTCGAAGCGATCATCTGTGACCTTTTTGTTCGTGAAATATCCAAGAAAAGCGGGCAACAACAAGTACTTTATCTCCAAAGTCGTAATCTCGTCAATGCTTTCGTTGCTGCTAAAGATCTCAAGTGTGTTTACCATATCGATCGCACTGTAACATTCTTTAATGGCATCGTCGACCTTCTTTTGAACGGCTTCAGAATTTGTTCTTTCTGAAGTGTTTTCCAAATCGACCAAATAATTCCAAATTTTCTCGTACAAAGTGGATAAACTTGCATCGCCAGTATCTCCCGAAAAATCCATAGTCGATGCAGATGCTAAGGTAAAAAAGACGTGCGATAATACGGAAGGAAGAGGTCGGTTAAAGCCTACTGCGTTGTCTATTGTTTAGTATTCCCTGATTGTGAGAGTAGTTTTGAAACATGGCGACGACGGATAGCGGGGATCAGCATTTTTATTACAACCAAGACACGCAATTTCAGTCCCAAAATCTGTCGACTTTTAAGACAAGTGAGAACTAATTTCAATCGGACTTTCTGTTGCAAGCTGAGAATCCGTCTGACTATTTCGTCTACGACTAATCGGTTATTTAATGGATCAAGATGATTTCGTTTTCTCAGGTACCAGAACTTCACAGAAATCGTCCGAGGGTTACGAAAATGTACCTAACAGTCCACTTATGAATGGCATGAATGGTGACGATGGCGTTGACAAAACAACGGAATATCTAGCTTCCTTGCAGCTGCCCGACGCCAGCAATGAACATAAAAGAGATTCGGACAAGGGAAAGCGATTTAGCTGGGGTAGAAATAAAAAATCTTCACAGAGAGGTAGGAAGATTGCAACAATAGGATGAGTCATTGTTTGAGTTGTGGTTGTGACATCATGTTTGCAGATAAAAGTTCTCATAATGGTGGAAGGTCATCCTACGATGATAAGCGACTCGTTCTGAATGACTCTGACGATGAAAATCTTGTACCATTGAGTAAGTAAATGTTTCTCATAGTTCAATTACAATCAAGTCATTTCTTCTTGTAAAATTTTCTTCTTTCTCCTCTTAACCACAAATTGTTACAATTTGACAACAGGAGGAGCCTCATATTGGGCCTGCTGTGTAAGTTCTCGAGTCCAGAAGACGAAACCAAAAAGGAGGGACGACAAACCCAACGGCCTGCCCGACGGATTCACGGGAACGAGCGTCACCGATCCACCCCAACTTCATTTCAAAGTCAACATCTTCCAACCAACCACCACTGAAGAGCAGGGATTCAGCAACTCAAGTCTTCAGAGGCCTTCAAATGATGGACAGAGATTCTCTCGTGAGTACGAACTAAATTAAAATCTGTCGAAAATTTTCTGGTCACTTTGGTGGTGAAACATCGCTGGTGATGACTTGGCAGTGATTCAAAATGTCCTGGAATAACGTTAAGATTGATCTAGATGAATATTCCTTTCCAGCTCAAATGCAGGCCGTCGACAACCGGATGGAGCTTTCTGATTCCTCGAATGCGGACCAAAAGAAGGGGAAATTGACGGACGTTCAGAGGGAACGTTTGAATTCAAATCAGAACCAACAAGGTTGCTAATTGTTAATCTGAACTCAGATGCTCAGGTATCAGTGTATCATTTGCAAAATCCTCTCCTTGTTCAGATTCTCTCAGAAAAGCCACTCCGGGCATCGTCCCTCCTCAGATTGAAAAGGATTTTTCTCTTCCCCCGTTTGGTTCGCAAGCCAACGACAGCTTCGGAGGCTCCCTGCAGTACCCCACCAAGAGACCGAGCAACAGAGAAAGCGGGGGTCTTCCGTTCGTGCCGGCGCCCGAAGTTCCCGCCTCTCAGTACCAGGAATTCCCCGCCAGTCAGCCCGACCTCAACAAGCTTCCTGCCAAAAGTGCACTTAAGGGCGGCAAGAACATGACCCCGGTCGGCAGGCTTTCGGACACTTCGTCCTCCGGTCCGAGAACATCCGACGGGAGTTCTGCCCCAGAAGCGGGTATTAATTATTAATCCATGGGGTGATGGCAACCAAATGAACACCAACACGTTTTCAGCTCCCAGGGGAAGCATGGGAAAAGGTGCCACGAGGTTTGGTGGGGTGAGGTTCGGGGCAGCAGAGGAGCAGGGGGTGATGCCCAGTAGCTTGAGGAACCAGGCAGGATTTCAGCGAAGGTTGGGGAATAATAATAATAATTATTATTATTATTATTATTTCAATTATATTAACCATTATTATTTTTGCTGTACTAGTTATTATTATTATTATTGTTATTATTATTACCACCACCTTCGTGATCTGTTGTTATTGTCGTTTATGTTTTGGTTCTGGTGCTATTATTGGTGCACTATATGCATGTTATTGCTGCCATTGTATTGAGATCGCTGCCTCAAGCAGGTCCAATAGCAAAGCTTACTCACAATCATGTGACACCTCACCACATGACATCATCATAGACATTATCATCATCGTCATCATCATAGTCATCATGCTTATTCACAACTTAAAGTCATTTGATGACTGCAAATGTATGAAGAGGAATGAAATCCGTGCTGTTATTTGTCATTCTATCTCATTGGACACTTCAATTTATGCTGGCTAGTGATGATGATGATGATGATGATGATCACAGTTATAATATCAACGATAATAATTATGATGTTAATAATGATAATTATTATAATAATAACAGTGACAACGATTACAACAACAACAATAATAATAATAATAATAATAATAATAATAATTACAGTACTAACAACAATTATAATAATCTATTCATTGTTGACTTGGGATTCGTTAAGAGCGTGGAATAACGTTGAGATGGTTGACTGAACATCCTTCCATTCCAGTCGGAATGTTGCTGGAACCCCAATAAAGGAGGAGGAGGACAACAACCCCGATTACGACAACCTCAGCAACGAGGACTCAGATGGAGACGTTCAGTACTCTGACAAACCGAGTAAGACGATTATGATGATGATGTTGGTAATAATAATAATAATAATAATAAACGATGATAATTATGATGATGATGATGATGGCGGTGGTAATATTAATAATGATGATGATTAATACTAATAATACTACTACTACTAATAATAGTATTAATACACAATGGTAATTACGTTGTTGTTGTTGTTGATGATGATGATGATGATGACGACGACGATGATGATGGTGGTGGTGGTGGAGGCAATAATCAAATGTTGTTGATGATGATGATGATGATGATGATGACGACGATGATGATGATGGTGGTGGTGGAGGCAATAATCAAATGTTGTTGATGATGATGATGACGACGATGATGATGATGGTGGTGGTGGAGGCAATAATCAAATGTCGTTGTTGTTATCATTTGATGCGGTAGTTATGCTCATTAATTGCTATTGTTGTAATTACGATCTTGTGCTGTTTGTTCACTCGTCGTTGTGAGGTGAATTCAAATTAGCTGGCAGAAAATCATCAAAGAGTTCTCTTCAAAAAAAAAACTAATTCTGTAAATATGATGATGATGATGACGACGACGATGATGATGATGGTGAAGGTGGTTGTTGTTGCTGTCGATATGATGTTGATGATGTTGATTTTAGCATGTTTCTACATCAACCTTGACCGGCATGATGATATAAGAGACAAGCACTATTAATGGTTCTAAAATATTACCCCCCATCCTCATCATCATCATCATCATCATCTTATTGCTTCTTTGCATAAATCATTCTCCTCTTATTGATGAACCTATGAGGACGAATTCTGCTTTCGCCATGATGATGATGATGATGATGATGATGATGATGATTGTGATTGTGATAACGATGATAACAGTGATTGTGATAATGATGATTATGATGACAATGTTGGTTTCGTTGGTAGTTTCATCATAGTTTGGTCGAGTCACGTTTCAAATGATTGATACAAAACCTCTGCAGGAATTGATTCAAACCATCGATCAAACCGAAGGAAAACATGGCGATGATGTTGATGATGGCGACGATGATGATGATGATGATGGCGACGATGGTGATGACGATGATAATGATGACGATGACGATGAGGAGGATGATCTGTTGACCTCAATTATTCCAAATTGCTGCCACATTTGCAACTCAATTTGTCCGGGTGGCTGCCTCTGGAGTGGAGAGATAATCAAATTCCACGTGCGGATTCCACTCCCGATCTTAAACAGCTCCACATGTCTGCTCGTCGCTAGAGATCGTCATCATCGCGACTGCAAGTTGAGATTCAGCATTGACCGTAATGAGCGTGCTGTTTTTGCACGACGGTTCTAATGTTGTTGTTGTTGATGGTGGTGATGATGATGATGATGGTGGTGATGGTGGTGGTGGTGATGATGATGAGGACGGTGGTGACGATGACGATGAGGACGGTGGTGGTGGTGATGATGATGACGACGACGATGGTTCAAATGCTGCTACTTAAATGGTCATTAAAATAGTCTTCTTTTGTTTCTCAATTTAACGCCTGATGAGACATCCGTCCAATTAGAAGCAATCTAAAAGGGCCTTCGTGAATATTAAGCAGCTGTCTATATTTAGCACGGAATAACCATTAGGTCGCTACGGATGCAGGCCTGGAAACAATCCAATGTTTACGATGGGCAGACGACTAATAGAGCAGGCTATTAATAGACTCAAACGTATCATCCTCGTGGATAGTAATAATACCAGCAGAATACAGGATTTCAGTATTATTGTAGGACGCTGAAGAGTAAAATGTAAATAATATCATTAATAATATTGATAGTAACAGCATAATAAACATTTATTTTTGTTGTTGTTGTTGGTATTATTGTTGTTATTATTATTATTATTAGTATTGTTGTTATTATTATTATTGTTATTATTATTATTATTGTTATTATTATTATTGTTATTATTGTTGTTATTATTATTATTATTATTATTATTATTATTATTA
>MPNW01000947.1:1676-29868 GCA_011800805.1 Hirudo medicinalis
AAAGTATGAGCAACACAAAATGAATGCACGGTCGGCTTGCTTGGTCGTCAAATTGTTGCAGATTTTGAATGTCCAATTGTTATACTTAATCAAGGACTTCCATTGAAAACTTGCAGTAAAGATTTCAAGGAGGCCAAGCAGTAATCCGTCACAATCGTAGAAAAAGTAGGCCAACATTTTGTATGTTTCTGGACAATGGCCTTGTACCTCCTCAGCGGTGTGTCCAAGAATTCATGGGAATGTTTGCAGCTAAGAAAATCGAAACAAGGAACTACCTTCTTTCGTAAGCTGTACTGGCTCTCTTAAAGTTCGGATTCCCAAAACAATGTTAATCTGCGTACAGTCGAAATAAAATACCATAAAATGAATTGCAGAAAATTGAATGAAACTCGTTGTTTTGTCTTTCATTTCCTTTTGGCTTTTGAATCATAAGGTCAGGGCTTCATTATTCATCAGCAGATGGCGATTGACATATTCTGATTTCGCTTTTGTAAGCACATTGACAGAGTGAAGTCAAGCGCTATTTCCAGAAGCAAGCATCTTGGAATTAATGGCAGACTTCATATCATATAAACCATCCGTAGGTTCTACGAACTTCTATTCAAGCTTTCCGTAACTTCTGTCCTTCTGCTCCCTTTTTAAGGGTAGCCCCAACACACCTTCATGACACAAGAGACTTTAATAAAATAAAAAAACAAACCTTCATGACACACTGTTTCACTATTTATGAATACCGTTATGGTATCTTTTATTATAATGGCATGAAATTTCGACATTGTGCAAGCTTACAAGAAAAATACCATCGCCATCCCCTTTCACTTTTTCTTCACTGTGACGCAGGGATTACAAACAAGCTCGACCACTTTAAATTCTCCGAGGTAAAAAATTCTCTGCGGGTCGGTCGGCCCGTCTGAGAATATTGGTTTTGCTCTTGTAAACTGGGGTTATCGGTCTTTTTCAGATAACTGGCAATTTTCGGAACCAAAACCGCGTAAGTAAGTTCATTTATATAGCGCCATAAGCGTAAGCGTCAGGGGCGCTTTGTGGTGGTGCAAGCTGGGTTTCGAACACGACACGTAACGACTGTTGCAGGAACGCTATCCTCTGAGCTAACTTGTGCTTCGGGAGACTGATTTTATTGAAACTGAATTTATGAAATGTAACATTATATCCTCGAGCCTTTACATCTAACAGGTTCACCTGCTTGGAGCATCCCTTGGAGGATTTCTTGCCCAGAAGTTTGCGGGGACCATTCCTGCCAAAGTTCAATCTCTAATTCTCTGCAACATTTTTTCAGACACCGAAACTTCGAGAATTTGAAAGATGCCTCCGCGTTACATAAACATGTATTTCTGTTGGAACATCAATTGAATTAAGGATTTTCCTCTCGCAATGGTCGGTTTTAATCGGGAATTACCATTTAATTATGCACTATTAATATTCACGAGATTGATTTTACGTTAGTATTATTTTTTCAACATTGTACGTCTAATGATTTTAATTGTAACCATGTTATAAATGAACTTACTATGGCAACCTCTGCAACGATAAAGTAATTTCCTCGTAATTCAAAACATTACATCGCAGTACTAAAATTATTTAAACATTAATTTCTTAATAGATTGACAGTTATTATTTGTTTTCATTTTAAAGACTCATTTGAAGCAACTCAAACAAATTGACGGTGAACCTTGTATGGAATCTCTCGATATTCTGGAGTCGTAGAACTACCAATCACTGGATATTTTTTTTTAGACTCTTCCGCCCATTGGATATTTTTAGGTGGCCTTAACTTATCACTGAGAATCAAAGTGATAAATCACCTCTGGCCAGGTCGTCAATAGCCAATTATGAATTTACAATGTGTATACTCAATTTTTATTTTTAATCATGACAAAAAAATTATCCTTATGCACAAGTTGTAATGGGAACTGAAACCGAAAGAAGAGTTACGACCTGAAAGTCAGCCAACAAAGTTGTCCCAGTGCCAGGCATTAAAAATCATGCACCGCATTCTAGTCACTGATAAAACCAAGCCATGAGCTTACAGAACAGCAATCTGAGAAATATGAGCATTCTTTTGGGTCCAACTTGATTAGCAATAAAAATGTTTTTCTTTTGCTAGAAGAACTCTGGGTGGTCAGCACAATAAATAATAATACTTTAAATTACTATATCAGAGGATTATTTTCTAAGCTTTATTTCTCACTAGAATAAAAAAATTACTCACGATAGAAACGACTTCTGATTTTTAAACCACGAACATATCAGTCCTAGAACGTTAGTTTTAGGAAAGGAAAAAGTAATATGATTTAAAAAAAAAGAGATTCAAGACTTTTTGAGATACAAGAAAGCTAGAAAATACCAACAAGACATCTTCAATAAAACCAGTTTAAGAGCTAAATACAAGAACATCTCTAATGTTACATGGCAACAACAACAACAATACAAAATTAAGGCCATCCCAATGTCGACTAGGTTCGTGTTTTTTGATAGGCGGTTCAAAACAACTCTTAGTAACGTCTCCTCACCAAATGGCGGCCATCAAAACATGTAAGAAAATGAAGAAGCAGCAGGAACTCGAGTAATACTTTAAATATTCTTTAAAAATACTTTAAAATGAAAGCACTCTGAGGGTCACAAGTCAACTCAAGTCATGATCGTTTTCGTGATCGTCTCTATTAGCTTTGTTGCTGTTATCATCAGTCGTCATCGTCAACTTATTAAATCATTTAGTCACTGGTTAAAGTTATTGTTTGCACAAACAAAATATTAACAAACCATCATTATCTGGTTATCAACAACAGCAGCAGCAGCAACAACAACAACAATAATAATGTATAATAATAACAATAACCTGGTAATAAGACGTGCCACATCTTTAAATCTTCAACCATCAAACATCATCGTTCTCATTTAGATAGGAAAGAACATTTTGCAAAAGCATATGAATCAGTACTTAGCAAATTTCAGAAAACATTGGAACTAACAGGATTTGACCACCCAGAGATAATTTCCCGTGTCCTGTTTAAATTAAATTCTGTTGATATGCATGACATTTTTTTAATGCAATATAATTATTAATTAATGAAATAATTTTTTAATAAAATAAATTTATTATATTATACCATTTTAAAATTTATATCGGCTGGCTGAATATGACATGAGCATTTACATATTATATATATATATGACAACACCTGATCTAACATTTCTGTCAATGTGTTATCTACTTTGCCTAAGTTATGGATGCTTCTTTATAGATATTTCAGGTTTTAAAATCCAATTTCTAATAATTTTAAACAATTTAAAAAAATTGTTGTCTTGCAAATCTTCAACTGCATTTTTAAAATATTGTTGAAATCAGCAGCAATTTATTAAACTTTTTCGAAATTATTGAACTTTTAACTGTCATTGATATATGCACATTTTTTAAAAATGCATTTGAAACATAATTTCCAATTTTGCATTATTTATAAAATTTCAGTATCTAGCTAGCTAGCTCTACCTTGCTTAAAGACTATTATATCCTTTCACACTTGTAGCTTCTGCTGGCGGAAAACGAGTCTTTTGATCACTTCTTCCAACTAGCTGGGTTGTTCAATGAATAATTTAAAATAAATCCAACTTTGCATCAAAATATCAAGATTTACTTTTTTACTAATTTCTTTTCGAAATTGTTGATTTAAAAAAATATATCTTTGTAATTGCGATTAAATTAACTTTGCGATTTTGTTATTTTAAAAATGTAATATAAAATTTGATTAACAAAGCTCATTTGAGTTGCGTAACACATTTTTATATTTATGTTAGGGCTTCACTAAATCTTAATGAAAATTTGCTTACCCATCTTCCTTGCGCAATTATTGTTGCTTCCGGTCTCCCGCTTGCTATAGACTTTTGTTAAACAATACCTGTTTTTTTTCTAATTAATTTTTCATCGGGGAAAGAAGCTTGGTAGGCACTTAAGGTGAGATTATCCGAATCATTTGAAGATCTTATTGGTCAAATTTTATGCTATCTATGTACTTATAACATTGTAACATCGCAGTTATTTTGATGTTGTTCCACAGGTACATCCAGCTTTTATTTTTTGACTACTAAACATTTCGCGACCTTTACAATAAGTTAGTGTATAATACTGGACGTCAACGCAAAACTGGGTGGTGTTTCTCGACGTGTGGGAGGAAGGTATGTTTTTTAAATGTTGCCTTAACGCGAAATAGATTAAACCCGCTCAAAATCGCTTGTATGATTTTTACGGTTTGATTTTTAGTCGATTGCTGTTACAAAAGTTTAGTTTCACGAGAATTAGACTTTTCAGTTCCTTTGTCTATTCGCGTTTGTTTTGAATCGTTATTACGTTCTTAAGTTTCAAACATTTTGGTATAGCTTGCTCAATTACATTCATTTAGCTTTAATAATTAATGGTTCTATTGAGTGGGATGGTTGTGCTGTTTTGGTATTGACTGTTGTAAGTGTATTTCACAAAATAATTTATCACAGGGACGAGAGACCACCCCAGAGTTCAGCAACAACTTCTTCCTCGCAATTGAATTCTTTGTTGTCCTCGTGTCAGTCTGTCATTTACAACAGCCTCAGCCAGTCACCTGAACGGACGAGCATTCTGACCAATGGAAGCAACGGGAATAATGCTAAGAAATGGGTACCACTGAGCATTCACAGCCGAAACACACCTGCTCAAGTTGTTTACACCTCCACCTTAGAACACAATGATAACATTTTCAGAAAAGTGAGAGGGTTAGCAAAGAAATTTTGCTTCCCTTAAATTATAAAATATCTAAATTGTTTCAACCAAATATCTTTAATAAATTATGATTTATCATTGCTTTGATGACTATTACTTGATAATTTAGTTTTTGGTATTGTAAGCTTCTGAGAAGTCATGGTTATTTTATTATTATGTCGAAGTCCGAAATTATTTTATGGAAAATGTATAAATAGGTGGTGTATATTTAGGTCAAATTTAAAATATGCCTGTGCTGTATTTAATGATTGATTTTTTTTCAGCATACTTAATAAGTTGACACCAGAAAAGTTTGACAAATTGAGCTTGGAACTTTTAAATGTTGGCATTAATTCTGAAACTGTCTTGAGAGGGATAATACTTTTAGTTAGTTGATTCATTTTTTAAAAGGTTTTTGGTTTTAATTTTTTACGATTCATTAATTTATCATCAGATTATAGAGAAGGCCTTGAATGAGCCAAAGTATAGTTCCATATATGCTCGTCTCTGTAAGAGACTCTGTGACGATGCCCCGAACTTTGAGCCACTCAGTTCCAATATTTCAGTGAGTCACAAATTCCAATGACTCGTTCGAATTTTTAAAACGTCTCAAACTGGGATGGGAATTTTTCAGACTTTTAAAAAACTTCTCCTGAATAAATGTGAGAGTGAATTTAACAACAGGAAGCAAGCCACAGAAGGTGAAGTTATATATTTATTCGAGGTTTCAAGAAAATGTTATAAATGTTGGAATTAAGGAATCTTTCTTTATCCACTTATGTTATAAACACATGTTCACTATTTCTAGGGTTTGCTTGGATGTTCATACCTAATTTACAATGACTTTTTTTTATATTTTTGAATGAAATGAAGTTATTTCTGCTAAGATTTAAAGTGCTGAAGTATCCACAAGAACCTTTCTTACTGCTACAATATTTTGCATTCGATTCTTATTGTTTCTTATCTGAGATGACTCCAAATTTTTAATTTGTAAGAAATCTAAATCATTAGGATTTCTTAGTTGGTGGACATTGAACTAAGACAGCTTTGTTTAACAGCATTCGAGAAAGATGGAGCCCTCACTCAAGATGAAATGGAGCAGCATTCGATTGCTAAGGCCAAGATGCTTGGGAATATTAAGTTTATTGGTAACAATATTTGTTTTGCTTTAAAGATATGCTTTAAGTTATTCTTGAGATTAATTTGGAATAGAGTAGATTGAATTTTAAAGATTACCTTACATTGCTTTATCTAATTACAAATAATTCAATCAAATGCTTTCTTGTGTGTAGGACATGCTCAAGAAAGCTAAGCTTGCGAATTACTTTTATAATAATAAAAATTCAGGTGAGCTTGGCAAGTTGGAAATGCTCCAAGAAGGAATCCTCCATGACTGCATTAAGAAACTCGTCAGTGTTAAGAAAAGACCAGACCTATATCAGTCTGGAATCCAATCAAACCTCTCCTCAATTTGCTCAAATGCAGAAGACCTTGAATGCCTGTGCCAAATCCTACGTACAGTTGGAAAAAGATTGGATCACCAGCAGGCACACGTCTGGATGGATCAGTACTTTGAGAGAATTCAAGCCATTCAAGAGACTCCTGGCCTTCCTCCTAGAATCAGGTTCTTGTTGCTCTGCTTATTTGTTGTGCTGCAGTTACATGTTAATTTTTAGTATAATAATTGCATTTTGTATATTACATTGGGCCTATTGTAGGATTTATATCTATAACAATTCAATTCTAATAGGACAATTTGAATTTTTATCAGATTTATGTTACAAGACATCATTGAATTACGAGCCAACAAATGGCTGCCAAGAAAGGCAGTTCTTGCTGAGGGGGCACCTCGCACCATTCAACAGGTTTGATTGACACGAAGCATGCCAACAGTCGTTCATTTTTTTTGAGAATAACATTCAATTCAGGTGAGAGAGGAAAGTGGCCTTTTCAGTACAAACAAGAATGCAGCGTACCCTACGATGAATCCTCCTTATTTACTCAGTGACCCGTTTTTCTCGATGTCTTCTCATAATAAGAACATGACCGGAGACTTATTTGGTGGTTCTTCCTGGTTTGGTAGCAATGGTGGATTGGGATACCAAAGCAGAGGAGCCTCTCAAAACAAGGGCTCGAGGTCTGGGAGGATGGCCGATGATTCCTTTAACCATCATAACATCACCAATTATCATCAGAGAACATATTATCAACAACAGAACAGATCTTACGATGACAACCCGTCCAAACACGGACACTTCCCTTCGTCGGAGGTTAACGGAAGTGATGATGGACAGTCGCGATATCAGCAAAACTATAACAGAGGATTCCGACCAAAGGAGGATTCTGCTCTTAAGAATGGGGAAGATAAGAATAGAAATGATACTTTCAGTAGGAATGATCCAAAGAAGACTAACCCAAGCAATGCTGGACAAGGTCTGCTGTTTGAAATTCGTTCTCATTATATGCCTTATTAAACTCTGTTGATACCTCATTTTATAAGTGAATTGTTTTCCAGTGGGCACCACCAGCAGCAGCAGTAGGGAATTACCTCCAAGGTTCAGAAAGCAACAACAGTCCAATTCTGACAAGCAGGAGGACTCTCAAAAGAGTGGAACATTTCTCGATGAAGGCCAATCGGGGCCATTCCTCCCATTGACTTCTCTTTCTCTTGGTTCTAGACCAAATGCCATGGGCAGAGGCCATTACCCTTCTCTTCAGATGCCTCCGTCATTCCAGCGCCCGCAGCTGATAAGGCACCCGAACGGACCTCTCTTACCACCGCAATCCCATCAGACTCAATCATTGGGTGGAGCCCCATTTAGCTCTGGCACCTATGGTAGGGCTTTGCCCCCATTCATTAGACCACCGATTCTTAACAACAGTCAGCCCGATGGTGAGATCAGCTTGAGACCAACCAACACTTTTGCAATGCCGAAATTTTTGGGGGAGACAAAAATGGTGAGTGTGGTTGATCACCTTCAAGTTTCAAGCAATTGATAATTTTTTCACAATTTTAAATGCAGTCATTTATGACCCAACCTGCTCCCACCTTGCAAGCAACAAACTTTTCTAAGCAAAACTTGGACCTGAAAAGTGCAGATGTTCCAAGTAAAACTAAATCAAAACATGGTCTTAAGCAACAGGAGCCTAAACAGTCTTGGGTACGGATATTGATCAAACGATGCACCCAGGTTTCTATTAACCACTAGTATTTCTTTCCAGTCTGAAGTGAAATCTCTCATTGATGCTGAGAAAATGGATGAAGCTGTCAACCTCATACAAGGACAACACAAAAATGCCAAGTATGGACCCATCTTTTAGGGATTTACATAAAGAGTTTTTATTTTATTTGTATTTTGTTTAGGTATATCTCTGATCTTTTAACCAGTCTCATGCTCCACGCACTGGAACAATCAGGTGGGCGCAAGAGTGATTTCAAAGTGATACTGCATTTTGACAGTTGGAAAATAATAATCTAATTCATTTGTCTTTAAGATGAAGATAGGGAGAAAATAGGTCATTTAATCAGGACTCTCAAATTTAAGGAGTTGTTGAACTCTGATCAATTCATGAAGGTATATCTTTAACTTTTGCAGTCATTAAATTTAAAAAACATCTAGTTTTATGTGAGACTAAATTTTTACAAACTGCTTTAAATAGTTGCAAAAAAAATCAATTTTTGTTGTTCAGTCTTTCAAGGTCCTTTTGGATCGCCTGTCGATGCTCGAACACGACCTCCCTTGTGCCAAGTCGCATTTGGCAAAGTTGGCTGCACAGGCTGTTTCTTGTGAAGTCATAAATTTGATCGATCTAGCTGCTCCAATGACTTTAGGAAGTCACTACCCTCTCTTCCTCCTTTGTCTCCAACAACTTGTCAAATTGGAAAGTTCTGATTGGCTAGCCAACAGGTTTGATGCTAGCAAGATCAATCTGAGGAATATGCTGCCCACAGGTAGGTTCATTTTCTTTCTCTAACCTGATCCAGTTTTATTTTATTGCTTGTTGACTTAGAAATGGAAAAGGGAGACAGATTGATGGAGGTGTTGGAGGGCCGAGGTCTTGGCTTCCTAATGCCTCTTCAGAGAATTCAGGGAGATTTATGGAAACAACTGGTGTCTGAGCCTGAACAAACTGCTGCCTCCTACTACAAGTGGATCAAAGAAAATGTTGACCCAAAATTGCATTCTGATCCCTCATTTGTTTCAATGCTCATGACAACGTAGGATGATCCTTTTTCAGCCAGCCTTAAAGTTTTGGGGGTATATTGATATAAACTTTTTTCTTCCAGTGTGGTCAAATATGTGACATCAGAATCAACATTGAAGGATGGTTGTGATGCATCTGCTTTGCCAGACAAGCAGATCAGAGATAAAGAGAAACAACTTCTTGAAAAATATAAGGTAATCAAAACTAATTCTGATTTATTTATTATCAACTTCAGTCAAAGGCTCATTCGACCTTTTACATGACCAAGTGAACTAACTCGAAAAGAAGGAAATTATTTGTAGATGAGATATTGATCGAAGTTAAGTTCACGAATAGCCTAGTCAAAGCGAGAAACAGATGATGAATTCACAATATTGGCAGGCAGAGTTCCACGATCTAATGACTCGGTTACAGAAGAAATTCTTAGTAGTTTCACATCTGATTTTACCAGTTCTTAGTTTAAAATTGTGACCTCGTGTTCTAGAATATGTTGAGGGTAGGAGAGAGAAGGAGGCTGTGCAATTAAGCAGTCCCCTTCTTAATTTGAAGCAAAGTGATAGGTCAGCCCATAATTGACGTTTTTCAAGATTTGGTAGATTAAGTAAACTGAGTCCATCCATGTACGGATGAGAAGCCATGGAGGTTATGGCCTTGGTAAGTCTCTGAATATGTTCAAGCCTGTCGATAAGATACTTTTTATGCGGATTCCATATCGGAGAGCAGTATTCGAGAATGGGTCTCGTATAAGTACAAAACGCTCTTTTGAGAACGTCTTGATTCCTTGCTGTGGAAGAAGATGGTATCATTTGGGAAATGGTGGCAGCCTTTTTGATAATGTTGATGTGTTTATCAAAACGGAGATGATGTAAATACTTTGTTTATTGCTTCAAAGTAGAACTTCCAATTGACCTTTTGGCACTTATCTTCTTAAGCTATTTTGATGGGAATATTTTTCTGCTTGTGGTAGCACTTAATTTTCCAATGACCTTTTTTAATGCTTCCAGGGAGTGTTACAGAAATTCCTCCAAGACAAAATTGAGTTGCACCTCAGTGCTATTTATGCCCTGCAGGTGTTCTCACACTCTATGAACAATCCTAAAGGTGAGGTTCTTGAATAGTAGTTTAATAAATGTGACTGCCACTTCAGATTTGTTTTCGTTATTTGTAGGACTTCTTTTGAGAATGTTTAGCAATCTCTATGACATGGAAGTTTTATGTGAGGAAGCCTTCCTCAAGTGGAAAGAAGAGGTAAATGACCTACAACCTGGAAAAGGTCAAGCACTTTTCCAAGTCAACCAGTGGCTGGTCTGGTTGGAACAAGCTGACGAAGATTCGGAGGAGGAAGATTGATGTTTGTACAAGCTTCTTAAGCTCATCCAAATCCCACTGAGTGTCTGAACAGATTATTAGTCACTTGCAAGCTGCCCTCAATCCATATAATAAAAGCCATAACTCTAATGACATTTGTGATGTAACATTAACCAGTTTTGTCTGGGTCTGAATCTGTCAATCATTTGAGATTGGCTCTTGGAGATGCCTATATGCATGAGACGAATATGTTTTTGCATTTGTTCTATCAGGTATCTTTTGGTGTTTTGTGTCTCAACACAATAATTATCTGTTAATTTGTACATTTGCAGAATTAATTGCAGTCTATGAGTGCTTGCTGAAGTCATAGTCATGATTATTTTTTATCTAGGAAGTTGGACTACATTTTATAGACATTTTCTTCATTGCAAAGTGTTGATTCTGGGAAGACGAAAAAAAATTGTAAAACGCACTTTGTAGGCTTTTCTGAACCAACACATCGATGATTTGACGTTGGTCGGTGCGCAGTTAGTGCGGCTTGCATCATCGCATTCTTGATTATGTCAGTGAAAATCAGCAAAAAAAAGTGATAAAAATAAGCGGCGAGAATCGCAGCGGCTGAGCTCGTTTGTTAAAGGTCCAGGCATTATTTTCCGAGAGACCTTTTTGCATATCCTCCGTTAACCGTAGCCAACCCAACTCATGTTCGTTAGATCTAATTTTGGGGTAAAATTGATTCTTTTCGTTTCGCGTTATGGTCATTCCCCTATCAATTTGGTATTGTGAAGCGTCATCGGATCCGCTGAAGTGCTCGTCTTGTCATGCCAATTTCGACCTAGGCCACATGTGGTATTTCAAATCTTGGCACGGATACTAGTATCGCTACTGCTCCTTCATAGATCAGTTTTTGTTTAGTTGTTTTCGAATTTCTTTAAACTTTAAGGTCTCGCAAATTGATTTCAGACGCTGTAAGGTTGGGCCTCGCTTTTTGACCTATTGCGTTTCAACTTTATACGCTCCTTTTTCAAACCTTGTGAACATTTTAGCAGCATTGATTGTGTTTTGGTGAAATAAATTTTAACAAAATTTGAAATAAAATATGGTTAGCAATTGCTTTTGTCAGACACGTGAACATATGGGATGATGTTGATTCCGTACTTAAATTATCATTGGTGACTGTTTGGGTTGCGACGCTATTCGTTTAGTGCAACGTTGGAATCATTGGAGGTATACTTGCTCAATATATTATATGAGGTATATTTTTACTCCAATAAATAGATTTTGGATCTACTCCAGAGATTCTCGGGAACTTTGTGGATTGTCTATTCTAGCTGTATAATAATTTCATTTCGACATAAGTTCGTAATTTCGGGGCAGTAGAGGTTCAATTTCGTTTTTGAATATGCTTGACAATAACATACAACAGCAAGATGAAGTCGGTAAAATAGAATTTTAAGAGTGCTGGTTGTCACATTAAGAAAAGTAAGTTGTTGAAATAAATAAATTGGACACTTACCTTGTTTAAGTATTTAAGCAGACGTTTTTAAGAAAATTTTTAATTTAGGCTACATTTTGTAGCCTTAGCCGAGTTTGAGATGGCCACGAGTAAAGCATCTGGAAGTGGCTATGCTATTCGGTTTAATGTCTCGTCAACAAGAGATAGTTCTGATGATGATGATGATGTTGACAATGAAGAGAATGGAGCAGAAGAACCTTCTTTAAATTTGTTTACAGATCCTTTGAATGCTTCTCAGTTGGGCCGAGACAAATTATCAGAGCAATCAAAGAAAGTGAAAAAAAAGAAAGTTGATGTGGTTAGATTGGAAGCAGAACAGAAAGAAACTTTTGGTTTTGATGCTAAACTTGGGTCAGAAGCACTAAAAGAGAAATCTCTGAAAAACAATAACTCTTTGAAAAAACCTCTATCAGCTCTTAGAAAGAAACACTCATCTCTGATTGGTCAACCTCAGTCTGCTCCAGCATCTGAGCTCTCCTCTCCCACAACTTTAAGTAAGAGGCATCACTTACCTTCATCATCACTTATTACTTCCAACTCATCCTTCAAAGACATGAGTAGCTTAGATGTTGAAAGAGATTCTAAAGTTTCAATGACATCTGCTAGTGATGTTTCACTGAATTCCAATGTCAACAACTGTAACAATAAAGATGATGTATTTTCTATATTTTCTGGACTAAAAGATAAGCTTGGCAGATTTTCTGCTGAATCAAGAGAAATTCTTGATAGGAAAGTTTTTAAGACCACATCAGTTGATGTGCCCAGGATTGCTTCAGTGCTCTCAGGGAATCCTGTGGAAGGAGAGTTATTGGCTGAGGAGGCAAAGGAGGACACCCAGTTTGAGGTTTGTTTCTCATCTCAAGGATCTGACGATAAAGCTTCTTTGGATTGTGTAAAGCAGTCCTCTATTGACAGCTCAGCATCACAGGAACCTATAGAAACAGAAATGAAAGAAATGTCAAGAGGAGCATCTGAAGGAGAACT
Organism: Hirudo medicinalis; assembly: GCA_011800805.1. Taxonomy (NCBI): domain Eukaryota; kingdom Metazoa; phylum Annelida; class Clitellata; order Hirudinida; family Hirudinidae; genus Hirudo; species Hirudo medicinalis. The sequence continues at coordinate 14,438 of MPNW01000947.1, forward strand.
TCAGTCAAACAGTTTTGATATTGGTCGCTTGATGAAGTTGGTTCATAGTGATTCATCAAAAAAGCTTTCATCCAGGAACAGTTATGATGACGAAAAGAAAACAAAAGAATGCTTGGAAGAATACGAGAACATGAAAACTGATGAGAGCTTTTCTTCTCTCGACGTATCCATGACACCTTCCGACATTTTGATGCACGAGGCCGCCGTCGATGCTTTTCGATCGAGCGCCAGCAGTCTCCTCGATCCGGGAACAAAACGTCTTTCCGATACCACGAGTGGACACGCAAAACTAGTCAAAAAATCTTCTGTGACTGGAGCCTCAGCTCAGAAGAATGTGAATCCCTTCACAAGTGAGAAGAAAGAAACAATTTCCAAGTCAACTTCAATCTCCATGACTCTTTCTTCACTTCTTTCCAGACAAAGATCATCTTCTAAACTGACTTCGGGAACCTCGCCCGAGATCATAGTCATGACGTCAAAAACTGCTGAAATCAGGTCAGAATTGGAGGTCGAATCACCAGATGCTAACATAGAAAGTCTCTCTGGAGTTAATGAGAAGGAAATTACTTCGAGTGGATCAGAAGAAGTGCCAACAAAGGAGGTTTCTGATGACTATGTCGTGCTTCAAAATGTAAATTGGTCTCTTGGAAAGTATTTTGAAGCCATCAAGAAGCATGTTTCGTCAACTTTATTTTCGGTCCTCGTGATCTTCCTGGCCTGGTCGTGCATTCCTCTTCCTCCGTACGCGTCGGGAATGTTTACCGGAGTGATGGGCACTCTGATGGCAGTTCGGTTGATGAAAATCTTCGGCAAGTTGTTTTCTACCGGCAACAGGTCGACAAAGGAAGGACGACTTGTAGATTCCGACGATTCGTCCACGTTCGGGAATGGAAATTGTGGATTGAACATCAAGGAATCGAAGAATGTCGATGGTTCATTCAAAGTTAGTTTCGTTGTGTGTCGTTTCATGTTGTTTGTGAGGAGTTACACAATCTTGTGATGCTCTTTTAAAATTGAGGAATTGGAAATTTTACTTCCAGTTTCAGTTCTAACTAATGTAAATATTTTCGCGGTATGACTATGATTTTAAATATTGATTCGATGATTTTATCAACTGTCCCATGATTTCTGAAATCTTTAAATCTTTTTAAAATTCTGGATCCTTAAATCCTCAAGGGTTTAAATATGTGGCAGTTGTGGTTAATGAAACTTCTAGAAAAATTAATTAAAAATTAACTTCTAGAAAGATGGTTTTTAAGGATTTGGTGTTTATTCATATTTATTATGGATTATGTTTCGTTACTTCATTACCTTTGCCATTTGAAGACTTACTAAAACTCATGAATACATTTCACATGAGACTCCACATAATGTGCTCAAAAAACCAACTTTATCATTTTACTCCAGTCGTTGCACAACAACTGCCTGCTTTGTCAGTTTATGAGTCTCTTTTATTTGTAATTCTTGTTGCTGTTTTTGGATGTATTTCTGTTTGTGTTGCCCACACAAACTCATTCTTTAAAGCATTGCAAACGTTGATTTATCAAATTTTCAAAGTTCTATTTAATAAAGACAACAAAGACTTTATTTCATCCACTTTTTTGTGCAGACGCATTATTACTTTTCAACATTTAATTTCAAATTAGTAGTTTATTTTTTTTTAATTCAACTTCACCAGGGATGGCTCAATGAATTGGGAAGTGGTTCATCCAATGCAGGAAAAGTGGTTTACGACCCAAAGGATTACCACATCAATGGCACTCATACGGTCTATGTGACACTGGAAGGAACAAATATGAGACTCCAAACTCCTCGACTGAGCATGCCCAAGAGGGCTCTGTGGAGCGACGAATCTCCTGCCAGTATAACGTTCGTCAGACAGAGACACTACGATCTCCTGGGAAGCAAGGTTAGGTATAATTAGAACATGGTGGCGATTTCATAGATTCAATCATTCAATTATATCGAAAGTAAAGTTGCAACTTCTTACGGGGGAAGTGTCCATCGAGTTGCTTACTTACAATTGCATCAGGTGTTACTGCTGCCAGACAATCTTGTATCTAAGAGATTGTGGAGCAAGAAGTATCCCATCTACATAGAAATCATCAAATCCAATTCAACTCATGGAACCACATTGAGATCGAGAGCAGTCACTTCTAGAACTTCTTCTGTTAAAGGAAGTGATGCTCAGGTAATCAATGTATTACTTGTGGCATCATTAATAATAAGTGGCATTAATGTTACAAGAGTTTCTCAAATTTGCAGGTCGAAGGCGTGTCCGTCGATCCGCCGAAAGCATCTCGAACTGCCGATTTTCTTCCGTCTTCTCAGTGGAATCAATCCGAGGTGGAGAAAAAAGTGCTTTACCTCTTTGCAAGGACGAGCAGGGACAAGGAGGAGTGGTTCAGGAGGTTCAGAGCCGCCTCCGTCGGACATCCTTGGCCGACGAGGTTCAGCGACATCACCAAGAACTTGAACGCCAATCAAGCATTTAAGAGGAAAACTCACAGGAGAACTGCTTCGCAGCCAAATAAAAAGTGAGACATAATTCACCTTAATTACATAATTCAGCATCATGTGAATTGATGAGCATGGATCTTTATTAAAAAAGCATTTATCGTTGATATTTCTTATCATTTCACTCTTAAGCAGTTTTTTTATTTGATAATTGTATGCTGCGGCTGCTCGAAATCTCTGCAAACCATCTTGACATTTTTGGAAAAGTTCTTATCAATGCAACAAGCATTGTATGCTTTAAATGTTTATTATAATTTATTATCACATCAATAATTTTGACTGCTAATTAAGTGTGGCGAAAAGGAGGCTAGACATTTCTGATTTTTTTTTTGTAAATAGGCCAAATTCAATCAGAATTTGAGGAAGTTTTGAAGGAAGAAGATAAATTTGATTAAAAATTATATAACTATATATATTATAAATAATTATATAATTAATGTAATCCTAATTCAGTGTAAAATCAATAAATGGAGAACAGAATCTCAGGCAAAATATTGAACAAATAATTAATTTTTAAAATATCGTTAGGTTCTCATCAAGCAGANGAAACTTGACATTCCATTCACAGGTTCTTTTCTAAAACGTTTCTGGAAAGATTTTCAAAACACAAATTCATTCTGGTAGGATTCCAAAGCTTATTACCAACTGATCAAAATCAGACCAAGTTCTGGAAGACTTCAATTCTTTGATTTTGTTCTACCAAAATGATCTAAGTGCTTCTCTTACTGAACTCACTGTTGAGCTTTGACTTTGTTGTAGAAGACTTGCAAGACTTGAAAAGGAACTCTTCTGCATTTATATAGAAACTTGAGAGTAGAATCAATTGTAGATCAAATGGCTGGAAAACAAAGAAAATTGGGTAATTTATAACTACACCTGATCGAAAGTGTTTTAAGACGTATTTGAAACCGTTTATAATTTTGAAGTCAATTTAACATTGTGTAAAAGACAAATTATGAGAAATGGTTCAATTAATTAAACTTAAATAATTGGCTTGTAGCTTAATCTTAGAAAATCTCTGAAAAGATGAAAAACTAAAAAAGGTAATCAAAAATCAAAATCCCAAAAAAATTTCTGGTGCACCATTGATCTTTGCATATGATTTATAAGTTTGTAGTTATAATATATTATTTATAAAAGTTGTTATTATTGTTATTATTTTTTTTATTAAATGATTCTGTAAGATGATTTCACAAGTAATTTGAAACTGCTGTGTCTGCATCATTTTGTAATTTGGAGGTTTGTTTTGTTTACTCGACAATGATGCCGTCGCAAGCCGTCGTTAAGGCCACGAATATCGAACGTCGCGAGTCTCGGCATGTTTGCAATGTTTTGCAGGTTCGTGACCGACGGCGATAACCTCTCTAACCAGAGCAACGTTCACGATGCCCCTGGGATCACAAGTGATGCCTTAGATCCCTCCACTCAAATCTCTTCGTGCATGACCGATTACTCGTCTCTGACACCTGAGCTGAACCTGATGTATTATGCTCAGTACATGGGCAGGTCGATGATGGGAAGAAGACCTTTGACATCTGAGCCCGAGGACCTTTCCAAGTCGAGCGAAGCGGGCGGGTCTTCCGTTGTGGAGAAGGAACGATTGAACAAAAGTTCTTCGGTCGGTGGCAACTCTGGAACTGACAAGAAAGGAAAGGAGCAACCTAAAACTGATGGTAATTTGAAGAACGGGAAGAAAGAAGAGGATTTGGACTCGGAAGACGGACATGCATTGTCCGAGGAGTGCGACGTGCAGTTGATCTGGTTGAATGCCCTCGTTTCCAGGTGCTTCATGGATTTCTTGAGAGAGAAGTACTGGGTGGAGAAGATCAGAGAGAAGATTCAGAAGAAATTGAGCAAAATTCATGTGAGCTTGTGCCGATGTTATTGAAATAGCAAATGAAGTTATATTGCATAATTATGCACACTGGCACATTAATTCAATTCTAGATCCCACACATAATGGATCAACTCTTGGTCACTGGCATCGACCTGGGCTCCAGTGTGCCAACCATCTGTAGTGCATCTCAACCTTACCTGGATGACAGGGGGTACTGGGTGGATCTGAAGGTGTCATACTCGGGTGGCTTCTGCATCACCATGGAAACCAAATGCAACCTGATGAAACTAAAACAGAATGTTCCTAGCAAAAGTAGTGATGGATCTCTGGAAAGCTCAGAGAGCTCCAACCAGTCCAGCATCCAACAAGCAGAAAAAAAGTGGGAACTGATGATTTGATATTGTTGTTTTTACTTAGTTAATATGATAATGATTGGATGTTGTTGTTGTTATTTAGTTTATAATGATGATTGCATCGTGTTTCATGATTCTTGCTAATTTTAATTATTGAAATCAGTTAGCATCGGGCATTTGTTGAACAATTCAGCAGTCAATACAGTTTTCAAGTGTCATTCATGTGTCACAGTACGAATGGCAATGCCTCTATTCTTGTGTTTAGTGGAATAAGCATGAAGTTAAGCTGTTCTGTAGATAATTTTCAGTTTGATAATTTCTCAGATAAGCAGGTTTGGAAGTTGAACTCTGACCTTAGCAGTCAGCTGACAACAGGTCCCTAGGAAGCTTCTGTAGGCTAATAATGATGATAATCATGATTCAATAAGAACCTTAAAGTGTATAATAATTGCTTTGTGCTCTCCAAAGATTATTTTTACAAGTATGAATGAAGCCTTGTGTTTTCAAGTGAATTATCTCAACTTATTATAGTTATTATTCAACTTATTACAGTTATTATTCAACTTATTATAGTTATTATTCAAGTTATTATTATTATTATTGTTGTTGTTGTTGTTGTTGTTGTTGTTGTTGTTGTTGTTGTTGTTATTATTATTATTTAAGGTTATTGCAGTTTATTTACTGTTAAAGTAAAATGATAAATTACATTGATTGTTATAAAATATAAAGTATTTATTCAGTTAAATAGGATTATTAACTTACTATTAACTAAAACAATTGAACAATTTAAATTTTTTAAATTAAAATTTAAGGCTGGCAGCACTTTGTTCGGACGAGGAGGACAGTGCAGAGTCGAGCACAGATGAGGAAAGCAGAATGTTTGAGGAAGACCTCGACGAAACAGGAGAAGACAAGTGAGCGTCATTTATTTGTGCAAATGTTTTCATTTATGCTAGCTTTATCATTTCAATGTATTGAGAGTAGCGGTAACAAATGCATGTTAAAAGAATATTATTTGACGTCGTCAATCAAATCCCACCCAGAAAGACGAACCAACCGATAGGGAAGCGTCTGCTTCGCCTGGTGGACAAAATTTCCCAATCGAGATACTTTCAGCAGGCTACTGACTACAAGTACATCAGGAGAGCCATTGAGGAAGTGTCAAACACCAGACTCGAACTCAACGTGGAAGTCAAGTCCCTCTCCGGGGTGCTGGCCATCAACGTTCCACCCCCTCCAACGGACAGGATTTGGTCGGTTGTTCGAGCTCGCGAGATTCGTTCGATTGAATGTCAATCTCAATTCGGTTGCTGAGCGTGATGATGACTTTTAAGTTCTGCATGTACGTGAATGCGTGTACGTGTACAATGCGTGCATGCCTAGAATTATTAGGGAAAGTAATCAATGAACTCTATTGAAATTTGTTATCTGTTAGTAACTTATTTAAGAGTGAACAGTGATTCACTTGCATTTGATATTCAAGGTATGGCTTCAGAGGAAATCCCCAGTTTGATTTGGCTGCTCGACCCAGGGTAGGTGTGAGGGAGGTGAGTTTGAGTCCAGTGACTGAGTGGATCGAAAAGAAACTTGCCATCGAGTTTCAGGTAGAAGCGCTCGTTTCACGACATTTTAAGTGGCTCCTCACACGAATCCTATTTCTGTTTCAGAGAGTTTTTGTGATGCCAAACATGGATGACGTGAAGATCCCTTTGATGCTCGACCATCTCGCTTAGACAAACATTTATTCACGGATCGTGCCCAACATATAACTTTGATAAGCATTTGCTTCAGTGCTGCTGCTTTACAGGTGGAAGTGAGGCTAGTAATTAAGAGATAGTTAATATTTTGTCCGATCGGTCATTGCAGGTCCGTGTGCAATCATTCCTTGAATCGTTCTTAAACATTTAGTTAATTATTTGTATTTATTACTCACTGCTAGTTTAGTTTGTAAACTCTTTTAAAATATGTTGCCAGTCAAGAGATGAATAGCATGCATGTTTTAAAGTGAATTTGTTCGATAGTCAAACTTCTTAGATGTCCTTTGAAAGAGCATGAAATGTGTTTTGTGCGAACAATTAATCTCATGTGGATTTCAATTGTATTGTGTCACTTAAATGCATATTTTGTAACATTAGAGCTGAGTATCTGATTAGCATCCTGATTAGCATCTTGAACTTGGGTTAAACTTTATGTAGGTCATTCCATAGATTATTGTTACTTATTTTACACAATGAGTGTCTTATTTTGAATTTGTGGGATGGTTTATATTTTGCACTGAATTTGATTTCCATNGCATCTTGAACTTGGGTTAAACTTTATGTAGGTCATTCCATAGATTATTGTTACTTATTTTACACAATGAGTGTCTTATTTTGAATTTGTGGGATGGTTTATATTTTGCACTGAATTTGATTTCCATAACATTAACTACCAATCCATGACATCTGTAGAGAAACTTTACTTACTGCTTACAATTTGGAACATTGGTTGCATGAAATCCAAGGTAAGTCTGACATGCACGGTGCAAGCTTTCTATTGTGGCTCTATTTTTCCGTACGCCAGAGTTATCATGGATCGCTCTCTCTGTGGATCAATTGGTCGTGATTTGTTTGACTGCTCGTCTTGCTAAGTCAAAAGAATTGTTCTCAGTCAATTACATTTCTTGGGGTTCAGGCTTGATCATAAAATATCATTCCGAAGAATATTTTAGCGCATTCGTGGAATTGTTCGGCATGTTTTAAAACAAGCCTCCATATTAAGTCAGAAAAGCAATATAATTAATATAATAATGATAATTAATTAGCGAAACACGATATTTCAACCTCTTGAACTTACTCAACCAAATTGGATTGATAATGAAAAGCGCGAACTGGATTTTGCCCGCGAATGACCTTCAAAAACTGTTCAAACGTAATATTGAGGATAAAATTATCACCCGGGAAAAGCGATTTGCATTTGGTCCAAAAGTCCCCCCAAGAATGCAAGTTATTTTCGAATATTATGAGTTTTCCGTGGATGGCTTGATGTGTCACATCAATTGACACAACAAACATCTCATAGCTTTAATATGCTCTTTTGATCTCCGCAATTAATCTATTTTTTGTTCTTTTTATGACTTTGAAGTCTCGAAGAAACTTTTGTGGTTTAAAAAAATTGGTTGAAAAAGTCGTGGACGTGCAACAAATATTTATTTCCTGCTTATTAAATTATTGAAATTTTGGAATAAAACCGTTTGATTAGCGACACCTATGTTCAATCACAACGCTTGTGCATTCTCGGCACAGAATGTCACAGCACCATTCAAATTTGCACTCACAAGTGCTCTCAATAACCCTTTCCTCGGTTTTAAACCCTCTACCACAGCACAAGGAAGAACAATCTGTCGTCGTGTTTCCTCCTAATTCACATTTGCGATTCTCTGTTCCCAAGGAACCAAAACCTTCATCGTAACTGCAATAGTTTGGAGATTCTTGAGAGTAAACGAGAGACTGTCTTTTCATTGTTCTCGATCGTTTCTTGGTGCGTTTGAGTGGCTTTTTGTGATCCAAATCATTGTTTCGATGGTTCTTATTACTTTTTTTGAGAACAGTATTCGTTGATTTCCTCGGAACAGGAACCATCGACTTTTCCCCCTTGTCGTAATGTCGATTCGAAGAGGTTACCATGACGGCCTTCTTGTAGGCAAGTTTGAGACGTTGAGCCACGTCTGCGAAGTAAGGCAGACTCGACCAACACGTCTGCATGACGCACGATCCTGACATTCCATGACATCTGCACTGTTTCCTCATGTGGTTCAGACTCGCCTGGGAGGATTAGCATTGCAATAAAGTAATTTAGTACGAAAGTTGCAATTTAACAATCAAATAATAATAATAATAATTAAGTTCTATCAAAATCCTTATTTTAAAGAATTTTTGTTCGGCTGCTTAATTTGTACTTAGCTAAATAAAAAATGGCGATTCGTGAAACTGCATTCAATATCATTTTCAATGATATTTGAAAAAGTCACATTTTCATCATAATAATTAAATAATTATTAAATTTAGAATGAGTTTTTATTTGTTGAATTATCTTAGTTATGTTTATAAATGACAGGAATTATTAATTACAATTGCTTGTGAAAGTTTTTCTTAAATCGAATCTTTTCATCACTTTGAAACACATTTCAACGACATTTTAAATTGTGTGCTTTCACACAAAATTAGCGGAATAAATTGACAAAAATATATTGAATCGTCATTTAACGACAGCGTTATGCTTATTTTCAGAATTCAAATTATCCACCGGTTCAAATGTCGCAATCCTTGAAAATCCTCGACGATTCTAAAATAAGAGAATTTTAACAACATATTGAATCAAATGCTTGGTTAGTTAAGTAATATTCTTGAACAAAAATAAACGAAAAGTCTTAAGTGTTTCAGCATGTTTAATGTCGAGACTAATCTGCCTCTTGTTGGATAATTGCACCAATGAAGATGTCAAACTTCTCCCAAATGAATGCATGAACTCGAGTTGAATCCATGAATTAGTTTAAATATTGCTGACAATTCATTATTAATCTCACGGAAATTGAGGACAGCTGTGTTAGCAGCTTGTAGGTACTTTGCCGACTAAAATGGATTTTTGAGTAAAATCATTGAAAATAATGAGAAATAAATAAGCAGAAGTGATGGATGGATGGATGGATGGATGGATGAAGTGATGCAAAGATGAAGATATAATTCTGCTTTAAGTGGAAGTTTTTAATTTGACTGATATTTTTAGCTACACAACGTCATTCGTATCTTGTAAATATTTGAAAGATTTTCCAGTCCGTGCTTGATTAAAATACTCATTAATAATCAGTAATAAATAATTAGCTAATAATGTGATTAATCAGATAATTAATACGTAATAAATAAACTTATGAATATTAATCAGTGCCTTTATATTGTAAATATAAAAACTAAAATAAATATTATAATAATATTAAAATAAAAAATATTGTATCGAAATATTATATTATTTAACAGATCAACTTAATTAATGTCATGATATGATGATGTTAATGCCTGTGACGTGTGAAGGAATGAATGTTGTTTAGAATTTGAAGAATTCATTTGAAAATCTTGTGACAGACTAATTTCGATATTTCAGTAATCAGTTGAGCCATTCAAGTTAAGTTGAGACAGCTCTGTTATTAGTAATATTAATTAATAATATCAATATAAATAATATTAATTATTATAATATTAATATAACTAACATTAATTATTATAATATTAATTAATATTGATTTATTAATAAAAAAGGGCTGGTTGACATGCCTTATCAGAGACGACGTGTAATACTTGTAATGGTTATTACAAATGATTTTAAGAACATTTTGTCTCCTTATTTTCTAATTTCCGACTTAAATGTTTGAATTTGCTGTTCAATCAATAATCTTATGATTATAATAAATTTATGATATAAATAATAATTTTATGCAACTTGACTTCTTTTAAAGGCCCATTTAAATGCTGTTGCAAATCATTTTTACGAATTTAGTTGATTTTTAATTATTGTTCAATGATCCTCTCAGAACTTTATCAACAAAGCTGTTATAAAAAAAGCTAACATTTCTGCGCAATCCGGAAATTGTTATCAATCGATAAGGAGGATTATGAACATAATATTAATATTCTCAGACGAATATGAATAAGTGATAGGGGTGTATATGAATATGCAATAGGGTGAATGTGCAATAAGGTGAATGTGAAGCAATTAAAAATACATATTTCGAAATAGATCAAACAACTTAAGATCTTAGAGCTCACCAATCTGCCTGCTTCGTAGTTGTGAAGGTGAACATCACTCTTGAAGTCTCGGCCGAATCTTCTTTCAGGTTCATCCATGAAACTCTTGGAAATCCTGTAAGCGAATCCGATGTTGCTGTCGCAGCCCCTCCAACTCCAGGAGACCTGTTCATGTTGATGGCTCTTCAGCAGCTGAAAGACTCTTTCCTTGTTTTGTTTGCCATCTTCTTGGCTGCTGGAACGGAAGGAGCGATTGTGCTTGCTGATGTGACGCTGAGGCTTGTAGTGGATTCTTCCGTGAGTTGCTTTGCATCCGCAACGATCCAGACTGCCTCTGGAACAAGCTTCCACGATGGAGTAAATTGGACCTGTGCTGACAATCGCCCTCACAAATGCTGCCTCTTTGGTGTCTGAATTTGTAATAAATTGATTACTTGTAATTAATTATGATAAATTACTGAATAATTATCGAATTCCAATGGGATGAGCATGAATTAACATTAGCAAACATGTAAAGGATTTTAAATACAACTTCTCTTCTAAATAAATGATATTGATTTTTATTGAAGAAATAATAGGGGTATATGTGAAGCAATTAAAAGAAATAAGAGTATCAATGTAACTCAGCGTTAATAATTTAAGTTGTTAATATCATGTTAATAATTTTAATGAAGGTTTTGTAGCCGAACCATGTTTAAGAAGTCTGACGAGGGCGGAGTTCCTGTTGGAACAGTTCCATTTTTCGTCCCTCATGATCAACTGACATTCCTCCAGAGCCAACCTGACACCCCTCATGATTTCCTCAATGATGACTCCATTTTCACACATTCCCTTCGTTGATCCGCGATACTTTGTTGTCCTCCTGCAGATGGTTGATGCTTCTGGGGCGAGTTCACCTCCAGTTGACCTTATAACATAACCAATTAATTTTAACTTATTTATTAATAATTAGATATTATTATTACGATCACTGGATCAACTGAATACAATTTAAGGCACCTTATTTTTAAAACGTATTTCTCCAAATGAAAGGAGGAAGACATGTTTCTTCATTGAAGATCGTTGATGGGCATCCAGACACGCCAAATATCAATTAAACTGTCGTAAAACGTCACAAAATCTACTGGCAAATGCATGAAAAACTGGGAAATAAATGCTCAGATAAATTTGCGGAAAGGAATCTCAACTTTGCAAGAAAAAAGTATAAAATTATATATATTTTTATTACATTTTGAGGTTTGTTTGAAACTTGTTACGTTAAACAGAGAATATTTGTCTAACCATTGATTGTTTCATAAAGGGCATTGAAATGAATTTTTGAAAACAATTATGAAACCAATATGCAAAACAATCTCAAGAAATTTTTTAAAGCATCTGATGAAGCGATTATTATGAGTGGACTTTGTTGAACTTTTTACAAGCACAAGAACAACAATGTGGTGAAATAAGACATTGCACTCGGAAATATTACTTGATTTGTTTATCTGAATATTAACTAATAAATACTAAATTACATAAAAGCCTCATGAAAATGAAATTAATTCGAATGTAATGCTCTGCAGAGAACATTTTAAAGATTTTAGGATTCAAACGATGTTGAATGAACAAATAAATAATAATTAATAAATAAATGAATAATTTATAAATCATTAACTGCTTTCATTAATTTGTAAATGAACTCGTTTCACTCACCACCAGAGGGAACCGACATGGAAAAGAAGATAACTGAATACAATGGAGATCTTGATGGCAACATGAACCATTGTTAGACTTTTCTTAACACTATCGGAGCGAGTATGATTATATTCTTGCAATTATGAAAACATACGACTCGTGGATTGCAGCTGATTCTATATACAAAATATATTCCCGACTGAAATGACGAGAATATGCAGGTAAGACACCATTATTTTTGCTATCAAACTCTGCCACACAGCAGGATCCATTAACTGGAAGTTGTAAGGAAAGGCTTTTATGTATTCCAAAGGCCGCCTGTACAAACTCTTACACTCCTGTGTAAACTTTCACCAAGGATTCTTCAAGTGATACATTCACTTTGGACGGTTAAAAACATTTGAAATACACAAGAATGAGATGCTTCTAATAAATCACATCACCGTTTCAATGAAAATGAATTTCTTGAATTTATAGGGCGGTTCTTGGACAAATATGTTTAAATGAAAATAACGGAATATGAAAAATCAATAAAACATGAGTAAAAATTTGTTATTTTTATGAATTTAAGTGGAAAGAGCGCAAATGGACAAACATCACAGCTTTTCATCAACAGCAAACATCAGCTTTTGGGTTTTCGATAACCAAGCAGTCAATAATTTGCTTTACGTAGTTTAACAAGTTAGTGGATAATTATTACGCCATCAATTTTTTTTCAAACCTAATGAAATCTTTATATGAAAGAAATCAATAATAACATTAATAATAATATTTAACAAGATGTATGAATGTAATAACAATGTTATTATTACAGTTTAATATTACTATAAATTTTCTTGGATATATATTATTTTATATTATAACAAAATTATAATTTATTTTAAATATTAAGATAATTTAAAAATAAGTTGTAGAATAGGAACATAGGCGTTTCCAATTCGAAGCCAAGAACCAATAAAAAAATCTTGACAACACTTCATTATAACAATGCATTCATTACATTAATAATACCTTCCAATTTGGTGCTGATTTAATGCATTTCAATATTTGATATAATAGTCGTATTAAATGATTTGTAATCTCCAGTGATGATATGTAAATGATGCAGTGAATGAATGAAAGTTGTTGGAGGCAAGGAAGTTTGAGTGACACCTCAAGTTGCATTCCACATCATTACACTGAAAACAGCCAACGTGGATACTTAGTTTTTCTATCGAATTCATTTTTCTCTCCCGATAAGAAAGGATTCTTTATGCGGTGCTAACTCCAACCTCTCCTTTTGCTACCGACGTAACATCGGCCTCAGGCATTCCTGGATCTCTGAGTTGATAAGGGGAGTATTGATCACGCACGGATGATCACTAAAGATTCTTCCACCTCAATTTTACATGAAATATTTCAAAAATTCTACGACACCCTAAATACGGCCTTGATCCCAACCGGCTGGAGCATATGAGGAACATAAACTGTTCGTCAAAGTCTATTTCCAGCAAAAACCATTACAAAAATTAGTACGCAAACTCCTTTGTTTTTCACCCTAAGATCGCTCATAAAATCTAACCAAATATTTTAAAACTTATTTCAGCGATTCCGCTTTCGTTTTTTAGGTCCAGCGGACATGTGGTAGCTTCGCACCGATTTCTCATTCAACGTAAATATTCTTTGAAAGTATTTATATCTTTGATTTATAAAATGCTTTTTTTGAGGACATTTGCCGAGGCTCACTTATTCTTGGAAGACACTGTCGTCACTTTAGCATTGGAAGCACAATCAGAAGTCAAAAGCAAACTTGTGTTTGAAGAACACATGATTCTGATATTTCATTTTATATGATTTTGATTTAAAATCTTTCCCAAAAGGATTTTACCCTCCACCGCTCCAACATTCTATTATTAAATGAATATGAAAAATGAAGTGTAAAGAGGCTTCAGTTTCAATTTTTTCAGATAAACTTACTGAAAAGACAAAAATAAAACAAAGCTTTAATAAAGAAGCTTGTCAAAAAATTGACTGTTTTTTCTGAACAAAGTCAGCCTTCAACTATGAAAACTGGTGATGTCTTGGCAACTCTTCTCACAAAGAAATGCAACCTCTCTGACGGGTTCTTGCCTTCCCTCTATCCTGTATCCGTCTTATACTAACGAGATAGATCAAAGAGACAACTACAAGCTCTTGAAATTATCGAAAATAAAATATATTATAAGCAAAGAAAAGCACCAGAAAAGCAAATCGCAACGATAAGCTCAACGATCAGCCCCACAACTCACAATATACTCGCTATATTACAACATCGTCTGCTTTCTTCGTGCGCTCGCTCACCTCACTCTCAACACGATGCTTCAATCTGACGCTCCACCACCGCCGCTCATATTCGAAATAATTAATAATTGTTATTATCGTCCGTTGCACAGCCAGACGATTAGGACGGTGCCCCAGCATCGGGATTCGAATCCGTGCATTATTTATTTATTTATTTATTTATTATTTATTTATTATTTGTTATTTGATTGATTGAAGAATGCATGACTAAGATGGTTTGAACTTCGAATCTCTCACGCTCGCTTATATACAGACTGCCAGACATGCATTAGCTTTTATCATTATTTTGACACCCATATTGTTCGCAGTGAACAATTAACAGTTAACTCGTGATGCTAAATTGAACTATTTCTCTTAGCAGTTGTGATGATGGGGTATTATGAAATAACAATGATTCAAACAATTATATTAATTTTATTGAGCATCTATAATATAATAGAAAATACATGTGTCTGTCTGTCCCAAGAACTCCTCTTTTTCTTGAACTCCGACTTTCTCCTTTTTCTAAATCACATTCGAATTACTGAAAGCAAGGACCATTGTGATGCACATGGTCTAATTTTTAAGTCTGCTTCTCATGATGGCAGCACGGGTTCAAATCCTGTTGCAGGAGCACTGTCTTAATCATTCACTTATGTAACGGACGTTAATGAACAGCAAAGCAAGGATTGCATTCATGGATGAATATTATGACTTGTTTAACATCTCATCCTACGAATCATGGACTAAATTTTAAATTGTTTGTTTGTTAAAAATTCTGTTGTTGGTTGATCAAATTTAATTTGATATCAGCTCCTTAGTAAATATATTAAGAAAACATTGAAACCCTTCAATACTAAGTCCTTTCAAATAAGTTAAATATGTTTAATAACTTGAGACGTTGAATATGTTCAACACCTTTTGTGATAACATTATAAATTTAAATTTCCGCTAAATAATTTATCCTTTTGTAAT
>MPNW01000948.1:2500-7500 GCA_011800805.1 Hirudo medicinalis
ATCATCAAAACGCGAAATATTATTCGCCATTACAAAGGGTCATTAGGAGCAATTCGTAGAAAGTATTTTGAAACATCTCCACACGCAGACACAGTTAAATAAAAAACAAGCAACTGCTAAAAAACATGTCTCAGAGCAACCGAAGCGATGGAAATGTTACCTTAAGGACACTTGGCCGGGCATCACTTGATCCAGGTAACGTTTGATCGACCCCCCACAAAGCTCCAATTGCCATGAGAAGGGTGCAGTGGTGCGTTTCATTTGAAGTTTATTTTTCCTTCATTCGATTGGATTCCAGACTTTCCACTCCATCCGAATTTATCCGCGTTACTTCCCTGGAAAGGTTACCTCACTTCCTGGAAAATAGTGGGATGGTATTTATTTTTGTATCACGTTCCGTGAATTACCCTCGATTGTGGTTTTGTTTTGCCATAAAAGCTGGCAATGACGATGTGGAATGGCTGCTTTTTCCGGTTGCGGTTTTCAAGTGATTCGAGTGAATGCTTCATTCGATGTAACCTACTCATTTAATTTGGTAGTGTTTGTTCAGAAATTATTGAAATAGAGCTAGAGAATATTTGAAATCCTGAGTTAAATGGTAAAATATTCATGCAATGTTGTTCTTAATAAAATCTATCACAATCTATCACGAAATTCTTAGCTCGATTATTGTTTTGAATATAACGTCCATTAAGATTTCGAACTAAACTTAGCGAGGAAATACTGGAATAAAGTTTTGACATTTTGGTTAAAAATAAACCCGACATGGCGCTTTCTAGTCAGACTCTCAATCACTTGTCGTACGAGAAGAAAAGAATGCTCAGAAAGTTTTAAAAAAGAAGGCTAACAAGGTTCCCTTACAACATTGATCATAAATAAAATAAATATCCATTTGTTTCACACCAGAACGATTGAGAATTTTTGTAAAATAGTTTATAAGAATTCTTAATGTTCTCATTATAAATCTAAGTCTCGTCTTTCAAGAAAGATCCCCTTATCATTCGTTTTAGCCGAATGAAGTAAACAAGTCTTGTAAATTATTGATCACTCCGTTTCAAATTTATGGCCATAACGTTTCTTAATCTGTAATAAATCAAATTTCCATAGTGCGCCTGCATGCTGCTGTGCGACTCGCATGTTCGAGCCATCTTCATCCATTCTACTAATATTCATTCTCTGTCGTCCAAGTTAAGAAATTAGCTTGAATTTATAAGGCGCAAACCTTTCGGCGTTGGTATTTCTATTTTTACGAAAGTTAATTAACAGTGACATCGCCGCAGAGCTTAAAGAAAATGGCAACCGTCGGTGGGAGCACTGTGTTTGTTTACTTTGGAGTGGTCGACGGTGGCTTTTGAAGTCGTTTCGTGTTAAGTGATGGAGCTGCCGTCACTACTATTCCACCGTTGAGTTTAATTCGACTGTCTGTTGTAAGTCCGATGTTGTAAAGATTAACTTCTTCTGTTTGGAATGTCCTGAGCTAAAATCATGGACTTTCGAATTGTTCTGCTGATTCTCTCTTTGTTTCTGAGAGGTTTGTTGGAAGAATTGTTTGCAAGTTGATTGCATTTTCTACTATTATTTTACAATGCTAGGTGTTGACTAATAAATAATTGATTTCTGCATTTTCAAATAATTTTCAAATAAGTTCACGTGATTTCAATGTGATTGCTTAACTGTGTTTCAGATTTGACTTGCATCAAGTTACTCTACACAAATCCTGTGAGTTTTTGCTTGGTCACATTCGATCCCGACTTAGGCAATCTGACGACTCAGTTTTTTGGAGGGAACTTCAACGACGTGTCTTCCTTTGACATTTACCGAGATGAAAATGTCATTTATTGGTCCGACGATGCTGGCGAGGTTGTCAAAAGATACCAGAAAGTTGACTCGCACGAGGTCTGCACACATTTGCAATTGTTCAAAATGAGTTCTTTCAGATTCAAAGTAATAAGTACCAGTCTATTGGATTTCATTTGATATTCATAATGATATACATCATAATGCCACTGATCCAAGTTGAATGTTTACCTGAGGTTATTTTGTGGACCTGTCCGAACGATGTCGTGCCCGACGTTTAAACTTTAAACTTTTTAATATTTTTTTTCCTGCCATCGACAGGGCACAATGCTGATGCATCTTGAAATCAGTCATATTTCTACTTCAATTTTGCTCAATTTTCAGCATGAGCTTTAAATTTGAAATTTGTAAGATGGCATAGTTTACAACAATTTCAATGCTTTACATCCAAAGGTTGTCCTTAATTATCAGCTTTTTATATTTAATTGTTATTATTATTATTATTGAGAAATGTATGTAATTGTCTTAAAATATCAACCTTGGTTTATTCGTGAAAATATTCTCTCAAAAATAAATGCTTTTATTGGCTGCAAGACTGATGCAACATGAGCAATTGTTTTGCAGCCACTATTGGTTGATGAACCAGAGTTTTTCTAAGCTGATGATGGATGGATGGGTGGTGGTATTTCTATCATCACCATCATCATTATCATCATCATCATCAGTATTATTATTATTGTCGTCGTCGTCGACGTCACGAGTCCAAAAAATGCATTCGCATTTTTGCAACGTCGCCGTCAACACGACGCGACAAAACTTTCGAGCCGATCGATCGAAAAGCTTCCCCGATGATCGATCATTCACGAGAACATGTCTTGAACCAACCAGGAGGTGGACCAGGCGTTGTCGAACCTCGACGTCGCCCCGGAACACCTGGCGGTGGATTGGATCGGCGGGAAACTCTACTGGGTCGGTTCGGAGAGGAACACCGTTGAGGTCAGCAACTTGGATGGAACGTACAGGAAGGTGCTCATCTGGGATGACATCATCGAGGCAAGGAGCATTGCCCTGCATCCGATGAAGAGGTAATGGTGATGATCGTGGTGGTGGTGATGATGATGATGGTAGCCATGGTGCTGGCGCTCGTGATGATGACGATTATGGCTGTAGTGGCGATGATGGAATTGTGGATGATGATGATGATAGCAGTGATTACTGATAGTGAGAATGATAAGATAAGCAAGGACAGCCAGATGATGGTGATGAAACAATGATGAACTTGCAATGGTTATGACGCGATGACTTTTGTGATGATGGTGATGAAGAATGTAACACCTTATCTTACGCAATACTATGTTATCAACACTCACAGCTGCTACCACGATTATCATCATCATCGTCCTCGTCGTCATGGTCACCACAGTACCGGTCATCGTTATGCTATCACCATCGCCATCATCATATTCATCATCATAAACACCTTATCGTCATCATCATCATCATCATCATCAACAACACAATATCCTCCTACAGATTCATATAATTCGCATGAAGAGTCACCACATAACTAAATGTGCAGTTTCATAGCAGCTCATCATCATTAGCAGATCATCATTAGCGGTCATTAAGTTGGTTCCGATGCAAGCAACTCTTACTCATTACTCGCTAACCTCATTCAGTAACAACAACAACAACAACAACAACAACGACACAAATTCCTGGTGATGCAATTACTTTCCTATTGAGACCAACCGATCATTAGCTCGTCACGATTTGTCTCAATTGCTCCTGAGATACAGCAGAAACATGACAGATCGTTCAGATCGTTGTCATCATCATCGTCTTCATTCTTCATTCTCTTATTCTTCATCGTCGTCTTCATCTTCTTGTTCGTCATAGTCTTCATCGTCATCTTCTTATTCTTCATCGTCGTCTTCATCTTCTTGTTCGTCATCTTCTTATTCTTCATCGTTATTTTCATCGTCATCATTGTCATCGTCGTCATCTTCTTATTCTTCATCGATTCTCCATCGTCATCATCGTCGTCGTCTTCGTCAGCGTGAGACGCCACTTCGTCACATGATGACGCTACTGGTGCCGAAAGCAATTATGCAACTGGGTCATTGATTAATGAGGTCGGGCCGGTGACCCATTTCCATTGGCTGGCATTTATGTGCTCACATGTGACTTCCATTTCGAAATGGAGGCTATTTATAGGTCCTTAAATTTTACTGCCATCTCCCCTATCCTAAAAGCCACAGGGGACTTATCACCTATCCATTCCTTTAATCTCTTGATTGATGGCTTTGTTGTTGTTATTATTATTATTATTATTATTATTATTGCTATTGTGTTGCTTTTAAGTGTTATTATTAAAATATTTCAAGAGACTTAATAATATCAGAATGAATAATTCACGCATTCTGGTCAGCGCAATTCATCTGAGAAAATGAAATCAACGAATGAGTCCATTAAACCTGCTGCTATCCTACTGCATTTCTAGATTTTAATGATTCCTAACAATTTATATTTATCAATTCAATTATAATCAAAATCCTTCAAACGACCAAATTGTAATTACCTTCAATCAATAAATAATTTATTTAATTCAAATAGAACCCCTAAAATAGAGCCATCCCGATGAAATGCGAATCGAATGAACATGTCATGTGACGTAACACCGAGGGAGATGACATTTGTGACACCACATACTATTGGACACTGTTAGCCGATGAATTAGATAACATTCGTTATGCCGCCGTAAATGCGATGGTTGATTGATTGACTGATTGACAGCGTGGTTGACCGATTGAAGGGGTGATTGATGCTTGTCCTTTCTCCTGGAAAGAAATTCATTTATTTTGTAACTGGATATCTCCTGCCGTCTATTAGTTCGTTCACCTGTCAGATGCTGGAAAAACATTATTTCAGGAATTATAAATATATTTTTACCGCTCATACATTAAATCTTTTACAGGTTATCCTAGGAAATCATTTTACTGATAATTTATTTATTTATAAACACATATTTTTGTTAAAATTTCTATTATTTGTTGAATTCAACCAATTTCCTTACGTGATCTGTTTTTGAGATTTAAACGGATGATGATGATGATGATGATGATGATAGTGGTAATAATAATAATACTAATAATAATAATCCATAATAATAATAATTTGTTATTTTATTTTATTACAATCTA
>MPNW01000948.1:12500-46909 GCA_011800805.1 Hirudo medicinalis
ATATAATACAGTCGTACTGACTACTCAACTGCACACAACAGCCATCTTTCTTTTGTGCTGAGGTCCCCTTGAAATTTCTCATATTCCCCTTAAAAGCTGAAAGTTATTATTTTGACTGTTTGCTTGTTATTCGGATTGTTGGTTCGCCAAGAGGAGTGCGATTTAGATGAGATCACTCCTCTCCAGTTGCAAACGAATGCAGTCACATAAACCTTCGGAGGAGGGAATTCACCTGGACTGTTGTTTGTCTTCCAGCTATGAATGTCTTTGTCGTCATATTTTTGCACTTTGGATAATAATATTAATAATAACAGCAATAATAATAGTTAATTTGTAAGGCGCCATGTGCGTAGAGGCGGAGGCGTGTTCGTCTAATGGAGCTGTGTCAGAGACACTGGTGACATGCAGACTATGGACTGATCCTTCTCCCATGCCACTAGGTCTGGAATTCTGAGGTTCCCTTCAATACTTATTCTCGGCTCAACTTCGATGATGTAGTCTTTCTTGGTCAGCTTCTTTTCTAAATGGCGGACAAGGTTGTTATGCCGTTCTCTTCTCGCTAGGTGCATTCCTAGACAAACCTGGAAGATGTGGTCCAGGCGCTCGAAGGCACCATATCCGGAATCACAATGAGTGTTTATAGCTGGATGATACCTGGAGATCTTGGGATTGTTTGGGAGCACGGCAGCTCTGACTTTGATGCATTGTATGAACTCGCTTGGAGACATCCTGGAATGACCGTCCACTATCCAATCACTAATTGACAAACCAGGAGTTATTCTTCCTATGCACTTCCGCCCTCAAAGACGAGCATTTTTGAGCATTGATATTCAGTCCCACTTTCGCCAAAAACCCCTCAAATTGTTCCAATAATGCCATGGCATTTGTCTTTGACGAATTAATATCTCCGGTCACACCGATGGAAGGGTCCATCTCTGCCATCACCATGTCAATCACCGCATTAAAAAACAGAGGAAACATGGTATCTCCTTGCCGTGTTCCTCTGATCACTGGAATGCCATGACTCAATTTTCCTCCAATCTTTAGTTGGACCGAGCAGTTACGATAGGCCTCTGAAATGTATCTCAGCATGGATGGCGTAGTTCCGAGTCTGTGGACTGTTGTAACAATCGATTGATTGGTTGGTCACAATCGATTGATGGGAAACCGAATCAAATGCTTTGCTCACTTCGATGAAGATGAGGTATTTGCGTCTGCTCCCTTTTTTATTATTAACGTTGTTGTTACTATTATTATGTTGCTATGATAATTATCAATATTTATATTAATAATAAATATTAATAATAGGTTCTGGGTTATCTGCAGCGGTTTATCACCGGGTTGTGCTTCAGCTATCAACACGGAGAACTGATTACAACGTCGTCAACGTCTTATCAAACTCTTTCATTGTCGTGTCTCTTATCTCAGCAAGATGATTTACTTACAATACAACCTTCCAAGGAAAATAATAATAACAGCAACAACAATAATAATAGTAATAAGTAATACTTAATAAAAAAAATAAAATAATAATAACCATAATAGGTGAACAATGCTAAGAATAATATTCCACACAATATCGTCAGCCTTCGAAACTTACATGCTTTTAAGAAAGCGCTAAAACATTTCATTATAAACTCGTAATTCAATGGATCTGCAATTTCATTATTCGTTTGCGGTTAGCGGTTGACTTTGTTGTTTTGTATTTGATTGAAGCGCACTAAAATTCACACACCTGGTAGCAACAGACGATCCTTTCCATGTTGAATCCTCATTTATATGTTCGTTATTTTCAGTTTTAATAAGAGGTTCTAAAAAGGAAAACAAATATGACTTATAGATTTGGAATAAGGCTAAACAATCTTGATTGAATGCGTTTTCATATTAGATTTTATAGTAATAATAAAAATGTAAGAATAATAAACAATGATGGCATAGTAGTATTCTCTCTCTCTCTCCTCATCTTCTCCTTTCTTTAATTCATCTTCCTCCTGCTGAGTCTGGTCGTGTTTGTTTATGTAATTAACTCCTCCTCCTCCTCCTCCTAGGTGCTATTTTTAGCATCATGACCTTGAGAAGGTTTAGAACTAGCGACCTCCCGAACAAATCCCCTTGAAATGTTTTGTACTTTCAAAACTGGTTTAGGAAATTGTGGCTCTTAAGCGGGGAACATGTCTTTGATTAAATGATGCTTGGTTGAGTGGTTGGTTGGTTGAGTGGTAGGTTGAAAGGTCGATTGAGTGGTTGATCGGTCGGTTGGATGATGGTTGAGTGGTTGGTTGGTTTGTCGGTCGGTCGATGTAATTTCAGTCAAGTCGTCTTGTTTCCACGCACTTGGTTGACATCAGAGGAGACCATAAAAGTCTTCTCCAAGTGTACTACGGCTTGGAATATTCATTTGGGTGTGCGTACTTGTAGAGGTCGCTCTGAGGTCGGATGTCGATTGGCTCCATCATTACTTTGACTGTCACCATCATCATCGCCAACATCGTAGTCGTCGTCGTCGTCGTCAATACATCTATCTTTCACTTAATGTTGTGTTTCGGACCTTATGTCCATAGATATGATTTGACGCTAGAACATTACCATGGCGTCGTTATGGTGATGAAGATGTTTATGGTGATGATGCTGGTAATTAAGATGTTGATGATGATAATGCTGGTGATAATAAGTGGAGGCGTTGGATGTAGACAACGGTGATGACTCATAGTTCAGTCGGTGACATCTGTGCCCTTATATATGACCCCGTGACAGAGGAGGTGTAAAGATGGTGATGGTGATGATGATGATGATGATGATGATGGTGGTGTTGATGACGACGATGACATTCATGATGGTGGTGATGATGATGATGATGACGACGACGACGATGATGATGATGGTAACCATGGTAATATCCTGTTANTGATGATGATGATGATGATGATGATGGTGGTGTTGATGACGACGATGACATTCATGATGGTGGTGATGATGATGATGATGACGACGACGACGATGATGATGATGGTAACCATGGTAATATCCTGTTATTTTCCACTCCCGGTTTATTCACATCCTATTTTTATCCTCCATAAATCATGTTCTCCATCTGACTGTGTACAATTGGCAGTTCATCTAAATAATGTTCCTTAGTACAATTCGAACAGTATTTTTCGTAATATTATTCATATTTATTCTTTAATTATTTAATAAATATATATATATATATATAATATTATATATATATATATAATATTATATATATATATAATAATAATAATATATATAATAAATAAAATAATAAGAATAAGTAAAATCCATCCAATATCTAACTGAAACCTCAATTCCATTTACAGCAATAAGATTTCTTTATAATGATGATGATGACGATAATAATAATAATAATAATAATAGCAGTAGTAATAGTAGTAATAAATTTGTTCAGATAAAACAGAAAAAAACTAAGTGGTTAGTGCAAGAAACAAGCCATTCTCCTGTCATGTTGTGGGGGAGAAGTTACTACCCTCCACTAGGCCTCGCTCCGCCCTCAATGGGGAGCCCCTTTCGGTGCTGATACGGGTCGGATTTTAATTTCGAATCGGCAAATAGGAACATATTAACCTTTTATGCGTTCTCAGTGCGATCTATCATAATGCATTACTACGCCCTATATCCGTACGTAATGAGGCATGCTCCCGAGTGCAAACGAATGCTTAAGTTAATATTTATTATTTAAGTATTTGTTATTATTATTATTGTTGTTGTTGTTGTTGTCATTTGTTAATTGATATTGCTGTTATTATTAAAACGGTTGTGTTGATTACTCCAAACTGTAATGTTTATGGATTTATTGTTACTGTTGTTGCCATTATTATTATTATTGTTGTTGTTGTTGTTGTTGTTGTTGTTGTTGTTGTTGTGATTTTTTCTTCATATTCATTAATCAGTTCAAAGGTTGCCTCAGCTGAGTTGCAGATGTGTGCATGGAGATGTACGCACGTGGTCACGAACTCATGTTTATTAACATTATATTAAGTTACCGTTACGTTGTTGAAGATGATTATGATGACTTTGAAGCGCTACATAAACAACATTATTATTATTATTATAATTATTATTATTATTTTTATAATTATTGTTATTATTATTATTATTATTATTATCATCTAAGACTTAATTTATTCAGATGTTCCATTAAAGTCTGTCAAAGTTTTAATGCATTATGTGGTTGCAGACGTAATGGACGACATTGATGTCACTCTGACGTCCTTTGAAGACTTTTGTGCGGAAAATTAAAAAAAACTTATTTTCGGACGACATTTTAGCTGTAATTGTTGAATAATCTCTTACTTGGAACAGTAATTTCACATCTTTTTCTTTTTTATTCAGCAAATTTACTTTTTTTGAGCCAATTAACTTTTTTGGACTTGGAAAATGGGCTTTCGTTTGGGTAAATCTAATCACACAGTGTGACCTTAATTGAAAAGACTGCGTAATTTCGTGATGACATTATGTTTTTCTTATCGAACACCATCATCACAACCACCATCACAACCACCATCATCATCATCATCACCACCACTGCCATCATCACCATCTGTAGTTCCTTCGTGGTTGTTGCAGGGCATTGTTTAAAAGCCCCACAGATGCAGACCAGTGTCTGCTTTCTTGTGGAAATTTGAACAACAACATTAATAATAACAACAGCGACGACGACGACGATGATGATAATGAATGATGTTGATGATAATAACTATAATAATAATAATATTAATAATAGTAATGATAATAATAATAATGATGATGATGATGATGACGACGACGACAACGACGATGAATGATGTTGATGATAATAACTATAATAACTATAATAATAATAATAATAATAACGTTAGTAATAATAATAATAACGTTAATAATAATAATAACATTAATAATAATAATAATGCATTTATAAATAACAATCAAATCAATATCAAGTCACAACAGATAATTGCACAATAATAACCAGAAACCAGGTCGAATGAATTTTTGTCTTCATTATTTTCTAATCCTGAGAATATCACATGGGTCTGAAATTAATTATGGTCAATACATAATAATATAACAATTATTAGTATTACTATTATTGTTGTTATTATTGTTATTATTTGTATTGATATTAAAATTATTATTATTATTATTATTATTATTACAGTGAGAATAAATTTGGTGATCATTATTCAATATATAACAATTGCAATATGAAAATACTACTAACACTAATAATCAAAAATACTACTCTTATTATTATAATATTTTATTATTTTTATTTATTATAATATAATATTATATTGGTACAAAATTGTACACTCATTCAGTGCTCTTACCCGAAGAGTGTTAGCCTTGTAATGTAAGAGGAGGATGAAGATGAGGATGAAGACGACGATGACTTGATGATGAAGAGGACACCCACGTTGGAATGATCTTCATTTCCAGAATGTTGTGGATGGAAAATAGGAGTTGGGATTGAGATTGATGCCTGCAAATATTCACTCTCAGGAAAAGATCCGCTGGTGTAAGATCCGCTGGTGTAAGATCCCCTGGTGTACGATCCCATGGTGTAAGATCCCCTGGTGTAAGGTCCCCAAGTGTAAGATCCGCTGGTGTGAGATCCCCTGGTGTATGGTCCCTTAACACCTCTTTAACCATGTCTCGATCTCTCTTTTCCGAGATAATGAATGGACCACCATTCGTAGCTTTTAGATGACTGATATTTGTTCATTGATGATGATGGTGACCACGTGATTGCATTCCCTATTTGTTGCACTCCGCGGAGGTCAATTTTAAGGTCGGGTTGAGATCACAATGAGGTCTGGATTTCCCTAGGGTGTCGTAGTTTCCATCATTATGAGAGGTACCAGTATACATAATCACCATCATCATCAGCGCCATAGAAGCTTCCGTCATCATCATCACCACCACCATGACATTGCATAATGGCTTGTAAACATTGCTTCGCACGAGCGTTGTGTTGAGGTCGACGGCAGTCATACGATCAGGCACTGTTTACTGAGCACTTGTGGCAATTATGAAAACATTGACGCTCTGTGGTGCCCGCTACTGATGATGATGATGATGATGATGATGATGACGATGATCATGGCGGTTGTGATGATGATGATGATGATGATCGTCGAGTCGATTGAGTTTATGCTGTTGTTGTCATATATTGTTATGATTAGCTGTTGTGATATATCGTAGTTAGGTGGTTAGCTGGGGTTGTACTGATGTTTTGATATGGTTATACGCTAGTGGTGGTGGTGATGGTAGTGATGCAGGAGAAAGAAGAGGACTTAGGAATAGATGGCCTCTACTTGTATCTTTTATCTAGATGTTCTCGATCATGAAAACAAGTTGCCGATGAATTACATTGATGCATTCGTGCATGGTAATTGAGCTGGACATTGATTGGCCACTCATTTATTACGTTGAAGAGGAAGATGATGACGACGACTAAGATGACACGCTGCTGCTGATGATGATGATGATGATGATGATGATGATGACGACCAAGATGATGATGATGATGATGACATTAATTTCGCCTATAACGCAAGCCGCCCATAATAATGACACCTTATTCCCTCACCCAGACTCCTCTTCTGGACGGACTGCGGCCACTACCCACGCGTCGGCAGGGCAGGGATGGATGGTTCGGAGAGGAGCGTCGTCATGGTGATGAATACCTGCGTGAGTTGCTGATCAAAGGCTTTTCGTTGTTATCAACAGTTGCCCTGACACGTTGATTGATAGGCTGGTTCTGCTCAGCTTTTCAATTCTTTCCTCCTCTTCCTCTTCATCGTCGTCGTCTTCTTATTTTTCTTTTTCTTCTTCTTCAGATAAGCTTGCATACTTCTCCCAATTTTTCATTATTCTTCACCAAGAGTGTCTTTTCCAGAACTTTATCATCATCTGTCGCTCTCAGCATTCCACATTCTCCATTGCGTCTCCATCACTCCAATATGGAGCGTGCTATGTCATCGTGGCTGATGACTCTCTTGATGACTTGGTGCGCTGCTTTGTCACGGTAACCCGACAATGCTAGCTGAACTAATGTTCATAGAGAGCGATGAGTTATGCTAATTATTATTATTATTATTATTATTATAATTAATTTAATTATTAATGAGGATATGAATGTTCGTATTTATTCAGTCCATATTATCTTGTCGTTGCATAATTTATCACAAATAATAACTCTAGAGTCAAGAGCTGAGCCAATCTATCTATGAGGGCTCTCATTACTATTCATTATCACTCCCAGCCATCTAATTAATATTCAACGAAGTTTATTGACATCGTAATGAATGTTAATTTATTCAATTGCAGGTCTTCTGGCCGAATAGTCTGTCGATAGATTATTCTGAGGACAGAATCTATTTTGCAGACGAGAGAAATGGCAAGCTTTTCAGTTATTTGATCGACGGAACTGCTTTGAGAGAGGTAATGAATGCACTGTGAATGCGAAACATGTTCTTTGTGCATGCCACATTTAAAATTATTAATAATTATAAATAATAATAATAATAACAATTATAATAATATAAATAATGATATTTTTACGAAAGGAGATCGGGTGCTTATTCATTCCACTATTCATCGCATTCCTAAAAGGACTGACGGTCTCAAACATTGTAGATCATGTTGCAGAATGTACAGACGAGTTGGCAACCATTAAAACATTGGAACAATTAATAATTAAAAGAGGATATCAGAAATGGTCGCTTTATCCAAGTCTTTATCTACCGAGTCCACCTCGGTCATTGGTTCGACCCTCTGATGATGACTTGAAGAGGCGACGGTGGCAAGACTAGTTCTAATGCCATGGTGATTGTCGCGATGTCATTCCTTTAAGAAAGACGTGTGCCTGGCCACGACATGAGTGTGTGTTTATCGACTGTCTGTTTCATCCCTTTGCTTCTTCAACTCCGTCCTGGTTATTGGATGTCTCTTGTAATTGTTGAAGTACAGGTAGTGTAGGTAGGTAGTGGTGGTATAGGTTACTATGCGTCCATTATGTAACTATGGTTAACTGCCAGGTGATTAGGACCACTTGCTACCACAAATGAGCGGCTAGAATCAGTGTTGCCATCGCACAGTGAGAGGCCAAAGTCTCCGATTTTACCGAGTAGCACCGAGTGAGTCGAATCCATAGGCCTACTGGATTCCGAATGAAGAAGTTCAATGACCAATGACCATCAACTTTTTTCATAATTAATATTATTATTAATAATTAATATACGAACACGACATTGCTTCTAACCAATTACCATCAATGACGTTTATTCATTGACTCACTCTCTCCACTCACCGGCATCAACAGGCTGTTAACAGGTCGGTAGGAATCCTCCTGGTCGGAGTTTGCGATGAAGTTTAAAAATAAACTCGCTATAATAAACAAACCATAAATAGAAACTGCTGGAGACCGCTTCTCCAGCACCTCCAACAACATCACATCGCATCACATTACATTACATCGCATCACATCACATCGCATTACATCACATCGAATTATATCACATCACATCACATGACAGCTTTCAAGAGGCTTTGTTTCGATAGATGTTTCTGAAAGTTCCGTTGTTCACATGTGTTTTTTTCTTCTTACTTTTTATTCCTTGTTGTTCCTCGTTGTTCTTACTCCTGTTTTCCTTCTGATGAGTCCCTATTTTAGAGCACCTTAGCGGAGTGGGTGCGTCTCTGTGTACGTGATTGTATGTGTACAAACTTGTGTTAGTGTCCGTGTGCATAATTGTGGGAGTCTGTGTGAATGCCTGTGTGAGTGTCTGTGTGTCATTGGGACTCTATCTGTCTTGAACTTTTTGTTCCTCCTTTGTTTGCTTAAACTCTTTGTCCGTTCTTAAGGCGTTCGTGTTATCATCATCATCATCATCATCATCATCATCATCATCATCATCACCACCATCATCATCATTAACATTTACTGTACGTACATTGATGTCTTGAGTGATGGATTCAGTTTTCACCGAGTTATTGTAATTTGAGGAGTATTGTCATTTATAATTATTTAAATTATTATTATTGTAGTTGTTTTTTGCTATTATTATTATTATTATTATTATTATTATTATTGTCATCATCATCGATAAAATGTCATAGTTTGATTCTTGGCAGCTGAACGGCTGCACAGATTGAATGTCATCCGACAGACGACAATCGCTTACTTGTCAATCAATCAATCAATCAATCAGACGTCCATCTTTCAATTTATTCCTCTGTCAGCCACCTTAACCTCACCCCCTCCTCTCTCATGACCTTTCCACTGCTCCTGGAATTAGAACTTAAAAAAATACCCAGGTGGGATTTGTACCTGGAGCTACGGTACATTGCGTTACGGTACGGTGCGATTTGAGTGCACAGACGTACCATGGAGAGAAGTTACAAGCACCGACGTGATCTTCAATTATCTCGGAACAGCGAGCAGGAAATCTGCTGGTTCACCTTTGTTCACCTGTCTTATCTTATCTCCATATTAATGAGTGTCTATCCACACTTCCACCGGTCTCATAGTTCCCGTCAGTGGACATAATGTCGCCACATTGTGGTAATGATGATGATTGTGATGGTGATGATGATGGTGATGATGATGATGATGTCTTCTCCAAATTGAAAATTTAACTCCAATCATTGATTCATTTTCCAGTCATTTTTATGTGTCATTTTTTTTTTAATATATCGTTAATAGTTTATTAACAGAAAATTTAGTAAGTAATTAATTTATTAACTCGATCATGTTATTAAATGTGTAAAATATTCTTCCGTCCATCAATCCATAAATCCATCCACCTCACCTATCCATCCATCCATTTACCTTACCCATCCATCCATCCATCCGTCAGTTCAACTACATACCAGAGTTTTATAATATTCATTGTCAGTGTTGCTGTAGTTGGTGTTGTTGCTGTTATTCTTGGTGCTAACGATGTTGTTGCAAAGGCTTTAAGGATTTCAGCCAACAGGCAATGCATCCAATGCACTCACCTCAGCTTTCCATCCGCCCGACCATCCCACTGAAGGGGCAGAGGTTTTGAGCCCTCTGAGGGGGATATTCCCCACCCGCACTCGAGTCATTCTGTTTGTATTACAAACACCGTTGTCAGTCCATGTTGTTCATTCTGCTCTCAAGATGTAAGGAGTGCAAAAAGCCGTTTAAATTTTTATTGCGTGTTGAAAAATCATTTTTAATGGTACATTTTATTTCAAATTATTATTATTATTGTTGTTATTGTTGATATTATTATTGTTGTTGTTATTAATATTGTTGTTATTATTATTATTGTTATTATTATTATTATCATTATTGTTATTATTGTTGTTGTTGACAAATGGTTGTGGATGTTGATTTTCAATTGTTCTGCCTGTTCATTACGTTCGACATTCTTACCAATTTAGTTCAAATGTTATTGTCATTAATAATTAATTAATTATTATTATGATTATCAATTAATTAATTATAGTACTGGTGCTAATATCAGTTATAATTATCGCATTATTCAATAAAACGTTAAAGAATCCTCTTATTCCAAAAAATCCCAGACATTCAGGCTTTTAGTTAAAACATCCAATCATTTCTTAATCTCGAGTGCCTTATCAAGATATTATAATAATGTGAATTATTATTATTATTTATAATTTAATAAATTATGGATTATTATATATTTTTTTTTTCTAAATTTCGTTAATAATCGGGCGTAAATACATTTCCTATTAGAGACGCGCACGAATTAAACCCCTCTGCTGCCAGTCACGGTTGTAATATCCAATGCATCACTTGTTTTTCAATTAAGATCGCACCCAGGGGACTCGCCAACCCCTCCCACGTGTCCGTGTCTGGGGACTTCATCTTCTGGGTCAACTGGAAGAATCTGTCCATCTCCTACTGCCCCAAAGAGGCCTGCCTTGAGGGCAAGTACCTGACCTCGACTGGGTCCACGCCCAAGGACTTCAAGGTCGTCCAACCAGAGAGGAGTCTGCCAGGTCTGGAGTTGAGAATTGCTTTTGGGATTAGTCTACCTATGGTTATCTAAATAGCACCAACCAAACATCCATCCATCCATACGCAATCGTACATCCATAGAACCACCCGCCATCCACTCAGCCGTCATGGCATTCGTCTATCAGTACGATTTTTATACTCCCCGTTAGGATAGGATCGCTGGGAAATTTTGATTTTTTACTCATTTTTAAAGCGGTTTTTAAAGCAATTTTTGCTCGAATTTGAGCAGAAAATAATTTCGAGGATTTTTCACGACAACGACGAAAAAAAAATCAATAAGAATAAATAACCAGAGATGATGATGATGATTGGTGAGGGTACCCACCATAGTTTGCATAGCAACAGCTCCACTACTGCGCCATGGGATTTGAATTGTTCGACGCGAATTTTAGAGGCCTGACGACATTTGACCTTTCCCTGGGCAACTGGTCGTAATCACGATTCCCTCGATCATCATCATCATCGTCGTCATCACTTCATTACATCCTCAACTGCAGTCTTAGTTGCATTGCTGCCATCATCACCATCGAATTGTGTCCCTCTCAAATTTATGTACTTTCTCCTGCTTCATGTTTATGGGACCATAGCATCAAATGCGCTTGTTCAATGTCAAAGTTCTTCTTTCACCAATCCATCCAGCTGTCGTTTCCAGCCATTCATCCATTGTTTCAATCACTCACTCACTCAATCATTCACTCGATAGTATGTCCATTCACGCATTATTGCATTCAGAAGTACCATTGCTAATCTATCCCATTCAGATATCACAAGAGTCAACCATTCAACCACCCATACGTCCATCAGTACCCCCATAATCCTTGCTAATGTTATTAGCAGACATCTATAGATCTGTCATTCTCCCCATAAAATCTTCCTCGCTAATTGCTCACCATCTCTAAACCAATGTCTGCATATCTTCTTACACACTCCATCCATTCCATTCCATTCCATGGGTTGGATTCTGCCAACCAACCTCTTCTCAAAAGGTCAAAGTTATAGTGACCTTTTACATCATCATCATCATCTTGATACTCGTCATAATATTAGTTGTGACTAATAATAGTAATATTAATAATATTATAATAACAATCATCATCATCATCGTCGTCGTCGTAGATTTTTTTTTAATCACACGCTTAAGTTATTATTTCCATTAATGATTCTTTTTATCAATTTTTATAAATTAATAATTTTTATTTTTATTTTACTGCGCAGTTTTATCGCAAACAAAAAAAAAATTTGGCGAAAAGAAAAGCGAGCAAAAATGGCTTGACGTGATGAACATAAATAATGCTGCCTGCAGGAAATAATTCCTTCGTACGTTCATTCGTTCATTCATTCATTCATTCACTCACTCATTCATTAATTCATTCATTCACTCATTCATTCTTTCATTCACCCCACACATTCACTCTTTCACTCCACTCATTAAATCTTTCACTCTCTCATCCTTCAGTTGCTTCAATCATTCATCTATCTATTAATCCAACCATCCATCCCAAGCCTTGCCTCGTGGTTAGGTAGCAATCGACTGGGTGCAAACCTGTCATATTTTTGCATCATCCTCATGTCCTCATCAGTTCACATCATATTTTTTGGTAATTATATTTTTTTAAAGAGAACATTCCCAAGCGTGTCTGCTGTTACAATGTAACAGTTATATCTTCGATGAGATGATGGCAACTATCTTTTTTCTCTCATAATTTCTATGCAATAATTTTGCCACCATTGATGATAACATCATCAACACTAACAACATCATCACCATTAATAATAATAATAATAATAATAATAATAATAATAATAATAATAATAATAATAATAATATCACCATTAATTATATCATCACCGTCATCACTAATAATATCACCATCATCATCAGTAATAATATCATCACCATTAATAATAATATCATCAATTATATCATCATTACNGTTATTATTATTATTATTGTTGTTGTTGTTGTTGTTGTTGTTGTTGCTGTTATTATTATTATTATTATTATTATAATTATTATTCTGTTGGTGTAATCATTCCCATATTATTATGAGAAAAAGTTTCATTTTATTTTTCACACAAATTGATTTGCCCTCAAACCCTTATTGATGGCTTTGAGATTATATTTCTCAGAAGTTCATCATCAACTCTTAATCATTATTTTCTCAGGACATTCATAATTCATGAAGTGGAGATGATTAATACAATATTATTTAACATTTATTACCAAATGTTATATTGAAATGTCATGGTTTATGGTCACGTCATCCTCATCAGTTAGGACAAAATGGACACAATGCACCCCAACGCTACACACATGGCGTCATGGCATAAATTAACTATTATTATCATAATAATTGTTATTATTATTATTATTATTATTATTATTATTATTGTTATTATTATTACTATTACTGTCATGGTTGTTATTACTATTCATCAAACGATCACAAACCATTTCAGCTCACAACCCCTGTGGTGTGGGAAATGGTGGCTGCTCTCACTTGTGCCTCCTCTCTCCTTCGAGTGGTGGATACTCCTGTGCTTGTCCAGTTGGCATAAAAATGACACAAGATGGAAGGAACTGTGCAGCAGGTTGTTGGAGTTAGTTTAATGTTTAGCGCCATAAAATTAATAATAATAATAATAATATTAATAATATATATAAATAGTGATATATATAATATATATCTATAATATCTATATATCTATAATAATATATATAAATAATAAAATATTTGTTTTCGTTATTATTAATATTTTCATTTACGATCACAATTTTGTTTGTAATCACGGCCTCAGCAAGTGGTTCCAATTAAACGGAGAATTTGAAAACCTCCACAAAAACTTGCGATGGCAATTTTTCTCCTTTTTTTTTTATATTCGACCGATGACCTGGAACGAACGATGAACGTTGGAATCGTTCTCGAAATAAATTGAAATAATTTAAATTAAGTTTAATTAGATTTGAATTGAATTAAAATTGGTGCAAATGTGTTTAAATTATTCAAATCAATTTCATTCCTCGTGAAAGACTTAAATCATTCTGCTGAATCATGTCAGACGAGTCACGTGACTCATAATAATAATAATAATAATAATAATAATAGTAATAATAATAATAATAATAATAATAATAATAATAATGCAATGGTTGCAATATCATTGCATAATAAAAAGAAATTGAACATCATTTGACAATCATAAAACAACGTTAGTTTATTATTATTATTAATATTGTTATTATTACTACTATTATTATTAGTAATGTACTCATATTATGACTTATTCAATCATTACTCAGGGCCCTCTGAAATACTGCTAGTAGTCAGACAGGTGGACCTCAGGTGGGTCTCTTTGGACACGCCTGATTTCACCAACTTCGTGGTACCCCTGCCCCAGGTCAAGCATGCTGTTGATGTGACCTTTGACCCGATACACGGCAAGGTTTATTGGTCGGACTTTGAACTTCAGTCCATCATGGGGGCATATCTCAATGGTTCAGGTAGGATATGATGGTAGTGATGGTGATGATAATGGTGATGGATATGATAATAGCGAAGGTGATGATGATGATGAGGATTATAGTTTAGTGATGGTAATTGTGATGATGAAGAAGGAGGATATGGTGATATTCTCATCATCATAAATAAAAGGATGAATGTGTGCACATCGCACGGTCATCCAACGAATGGTGACAGGAGAACCAACCAAAAAAATGATGATTGATGAAGAATGAGGTGATTAAGCTGACGATCATTGAGGAGGATTACTTGTAAAAATGTCAATGTACAAATTGTAAATTTGCAAAATCTCATTTTAATTCCACATTCCAGGTTTGGACGTGGTGGTTAATGCCTCTACCATCAGACCGGAGGGCGTGGCTCTGGATTGGAGGGGTAGAAACCTTTTCTGGATCGACTCCGGCAAGGATCGGATCCAAGTCACCCAACTGGACGGACTCTTCGACAAGGTCATCATAGACACTGGACTTTTGGAGCCCAGGGCCATAACCATAGATCCAATGAATGGGTTGGTCACACTGGCATTCTCGAGCTTGAATTGTTGCTGTTGCTGCTGTTGCTGTTGTTGATGTTGTTGAAGTACATTAAATATGATTGTTTTATTGAGCTGCATTAAATGAGCTTTATTGATTAATTAAACTCCTAACTATTAATAATTAGTGTCTTTTAACTGAAATTGGTAATTTGAAGGGGATTAAGACGAGCATTTTGGTCATCACCTTACAAGGATAATTCGATTGTTGCTTTCATCCAGGCGAATGTTTTGGAGCGACTGGGGCAACAAGTCCAAGCTGGAAATGTCCTTCATGGATGGATCTGAGAGGAGGATTCTCGTAGACTCAGACATAACCTGGCCCAATGGGCTTGCTCTCGACCAGTTCACCAATCGCCTTTACTGGGGCGATGCTGGGAAGGACTTGATAGCCTACATCAAACTGGATACAATGGAGAGAGTCACCTTGCTTGAGGGCATTTCTCATGCCTTTGGCCTGGCTGTTCTAAGTTCGTCATATCTTTGATTGTTTTTCACCTTGATGACCTATGAACTTTGACCTTTTTTTAATGTGAACTTTGACTTTTTTAATTTTTGTTACAATGCTTTGTTGTCTTTAGTTGTCGTTATTGATAGCTCCTATAATAATAATAAAAATTATTACTATTTATTATTTATAATATTATATAATTATTATTAATATTTAATTATTATTATATATAAATATCTATTATTATTACTAAATGTGTCCTTTAGTGGGATTGTATTGAGTTTGTCATTCCACACAATTGTTTTTAATTTAATTGCATTCAGAGGTCGATATCCTTCCACCAAGTGTATAATAGTATACAATAATATATGCAGCTCATCATCATCAGCACTTACGATACCTTTAGCCAAACAGCACCCTGTACCATACTGCTCTTTCACTTCAGATGACTACATCTATTGGTCCGACCCGACGGAGAGGTTGATAAGCCGGGCCGACAAGGAGACGGGGCTGAACAGGTCGAGGATCGTGGAAAGCCTTCCTAACCTCATGAGTCTCAAGGCCATCAGTCTCCATGGAAACACAGGTTTGTTTTCTTCCGTGATCTTTGCCTAATTTAATGACGATGATAATGATGACGATGATGATGATAATGATTACAGACTTGTTTGGGGAGAGAGGGGGAGTACGATTTGCTGCACGATGATTATATAAGGCATATTAAACAGCATCGTAAAAATCGTCGATTAACACGTAAATCAGCACGACTCGTTTCCGCACCTTCCAGAGGAAAACCAGTGCTACCGGAACAACGGCGGATGCAGCCACTTCTGCTTCATGAGAGGAGAACACCGCGTGTGCGCCTGTCCGGACGAACTGGAACTGCTGTACGACGACACCGACTGCCACCTGCCCCACCTGTTCCTCATTTATGCGACCTCGCTCACCATACACCGCGTTTCCATAGTCACCGGCCTAGACGCCAGGCTCGTGTCGGGCGTCGGGGCGAAGGGCATCAAGGCCATCACGACAGACCCCCTGAGGAAGAAAATCTACTGGTCCTACGCCATCAACAAGGTCAGTCTTTAAGAGCTTGCAGTGACGTCTCGATGTCGTTAACATAAAATAAATTACTGAAGTTTCACCATTAATATGTTAATATGTTAACATATTAATGTGTGTCTCTTGTCTTAACTTACACTAAATGACATTTAGACTCTTTTAATTGATAATCATTGTTGTTAGATCTAACTGGCCATTATTATCAATTATAAAAGTTAATCTTGAGACTATACAAGCCACTAGTGAAGCCCCGTCTGGAATATTGTGCATCTGCACGGACTTCATGGCCCAAAAAAGATATCGATATGCTTGAGAAAAGTGCAGAAAAGAGCAACATAAATGTCTGTTAATGTTATTGAACAATTCTTCATGCCAGTCGATACATGTGGTCAACCTGAACCCTACCCACATCGGAAGGGTAATCAGCAACGTAGACGCTGAGGACATTGCCGTCGACTACCTGTCCAACCACCTGTATTGGTCCGACCTTCTGACCAATCGAATTGAGATGATGAAGCTGGAGGAGAGGTCAAGAAGTGTTGTTGTCTGGAAAGACGTCGTGCCTTCCAGGCTGGCTGTCGATCCGGAGAATGGGTGGGTTTAGTGAGATTGCACTTGTTATTATTATTCATTATTATTATTATTATTGTTGTTGTTATTATTATTCATTCAGCTGGCTCTTCTGGATCAATGTCAAGGGGGAATCCAGCATCATCGAAAGGTCAAGGTTGAATGGCGACTCCAGGAAGGTTATCGTTTCAGGTGCCAAGTCCGACATTTCCAGACTGGCAGTGGACACAGCTGGAAAGCATCTGTACTGGCTCCAGGGAGATTCCCTCCTCGTGTCTGACTACGATGGGGAGAACCGGACCCTGGTATACGAATCCCAGGTTTCACTTTCCCATGACTTTGGGATCCTGAATGATTCCCTCTTTCTTCTCCGTTCAAAAGAAGGAAAGATCGTCCGAGCGAATAAATCCGGTCGGATCGACTCCTTCCCTGTTGGTTCTGATGTTGTGGGAATGAGTATCCTTGATGTCTCTCGGGACATGGATGGTTGGTTGACTTTTGTTGAAATTCTCTGCTATTATGATGATTATTATTGTTATTATTATTGTTGTTGTTGTTATCATCATAAAAGTGTTTATCGTGTCTTAGCATATTATAATTTTATTTGGTTATTTAATAATTGCTGAATTATTGCCTTTGTTGTTCGTTGTCATCTTGGATTGTTTTCGTGCTAAAAATCTCTTTTTTAAGGCAACAAAAATCTTTTTCGGCAAATAAATTATCCATTATTTCCTTGAGCAAACATCGGAACCTTTATGGAGCGGGGACGTTACAACGTAGTGTGATATAATGCGACTACAAAGTTACATTTTATTACAACTTTACTTGCTCTCGATTGCAACAGAAAGACCGGATGCGTGTCGGACGGACAACGGAGGATGTTCCCACTTCTGCATCAACATGGGTTATGACGTTGTTGCATCCCCTTCATCCCGTCCGTGCCAGTGCGATGCCAAAGATGCTGGCAGACCTCATGAATATGCAAATAGGTTCCAAACAGGGATAAGCGACCGGTGCTCTTGCCTTCCGTCACGTGCTTGCACTTGCCCCACCCATTACTCTCTGCTGGACGACGGACTCACTTGTAAAGGTTGATCACTACCAAAGTCATTTTTCTCATTTTCTGATGTAACCCTATGTTTTTATTTTGCATGTCGTTCGGCATGTTATTCATCCATTCCGGGCTCGTGTTGTATCACGATTGCCAATGTCGTTTTTGTGGTTTTCATCAAAGTTTTAATTGAGCGAAGTTTGTTTCGTCAGCTCCGGAAACCTACCTGCTGCTCGGCCAAAACAACTCCATTCTGAGGCTGCCAGTGGATCAATCACCTGAGGACACAGTGGAGGTTCATCTCCACACCTGGGGCATCAGGAGTGTCAAGTCGATGAAGCACGACCCTCGAGAGAGAAAGATTTTCTGGATCGACAATAGGAACAAGTCCTTGAAGAGTCTCAGCGAAGTTGGACAGGTGAGCGAGTCGAGAATACATTCACTCACCTAACTATGCATTCTGCCAGCTAAGGTCATTAATGTCTTGGTATCCATGACAACCACCAGGTGAGCATCCTGCTGCACTCCATCATCATCATCGACATAGCGCTGGACAGCCACACTCAGCTGGTCTACTTCACTGAGCGTTCGTGCAATTGCATCCAAGTGGTCAGGTATAATGGCACACACCTCGGTACCGTCGTGTCTGAGGGTCAACCTATGTACCTCGCCATTGCTCCAAGGGCTGGGTATGAGTTTTGAATGTCTCTCTGATCAGCTTTGTAATGGTAATTAAAGAAATTCACTTATAGTTTAAATAAATGCTTTTAGCTATTTATTCTGGACCAATCGAGGAAAAACCCCAAAGCTCGAGAGATCCCAATTGGACGGTTCTTCTAAAATCATACTGATCAACACCGGATTGGGTCAGCTTGGGCCAATCGAAGTTGACGACCACAAAAGTCAACGGTCAAGTAGATCCATGTCGGCCAATCACAGAAACGGCAAAATATATTGGATCGATCTGGACTTAAGGAGGATCGAATCGGCCGATTTCGAAGGTAACAACCGAGTGGTCGTAGTTCACGACACAGACGCCGAAGGTCTCGCAGTGTTTGGCTCCTGGTTGCTATGGGCGACGAAAGACGGGGTGGAAAGGGTCAACACGTCGGACGGAAGCAGACGCGTCAAGATCTGGAGCGGCCTTCCGTACGTCACGGCCATTGCTTTGGTCGTCACCGATCGAGGTGACAGGGACGTCGGAGATCTGTGTCCGACGGATACTTGTTCACATTTTTGTGTCAAAGAAGATGAAGAAATCATTCTTGGAGACACCGCGTCGATGTGGAGATGTTCCTGTCCCATCGGCAAGCAGCTGGTAGAAAACACATGCAAGGAACCAGTGGCTTGCAACGACAGCCAATTCACCTGCCACTCTAACGGCATGTGCATTCCCCTCAAATGGAGGTGCGACCAACATCCGGACTGCGAGGACAAGTCGGACGAGGCCGATTGTCGCAACTGCTCCAAGGGCAAATGTACGAAGAGAATCAAATCGTCATCTGCTTCTCCGAAATGCGAAGAGGACATGCAGACCTGTGCCAACTTACAGTGCGTGACTCTGGACAGATGGTGCGATGGCATACCCGACTGCGCAGACTCCTCCGACGAATTGGACTGCCCTCCGATGGATAAGGAAGTCCAGAAAATGTCGAACGCCTATTATGCTGTTGGGCTTGGAATTGCTTCTGCTGGGATTGTCCTCATCGCCTGCATTCTACTCTTGGCTTTCATATGTCGACAGAAATCAAGAAATCTCGCCACTGCTTATGCAGACAACATTGTCATGGTGGCACGACCATCTCCGCCACCGCTTTCTCTACCTGATAGTAGCACCATGCTGCTCGGGTCAGGGGACCTCTGCCCCCAAAAGAACGACGGCGATTGTGCCGCTCGGTTGAATAACAACAGGACGATACCGGGTTCCTCCAAGTCCTACTTTGGAGAACTTGATGATGACATGACTTTCTTTGACAGCAGCATAGTCTTCAGGGACTGTGCTGAATCTGGAGCCAGTGAGTCAGTTTTCTATGACAGGGGTCACATCACTGGTGCTTCATCAACTACTGGATCAGCCCTCACCAGCAGGCCTGCATTCGATCCTCCCCCTAGTCCGATCACGGATCGAAGTCTAACCTGTATTTCTCCCTCGATTCCTTCCTACGGACAAGCCCGGAGCTCCGGTCGTTACCGTTACAACACCTCGGCCGGTAACTACGACCACGGCTCACACCGGCCCAGGAGGCGACGCAAGAGGCACAAGGCTCGACATTTGCCCACCCCTTGCAGCTCCACCACAGAGGAGGGCACCCTGTGCGACCACTACCTCTTTGCACCACCGCCACCAACCCCTCTGAGTGGATTCTCCCTCAGCGGAGACCTGAAGAACCTCGACATAAGTTATCCTCCATCTCCTTCCACTGGTCGCAGCCTCTACCCACCTCCACCGCCCTCCTCTCTCAGATGCCTCTCGGAAGAAGAATATGACGACGACGACGACGACGATGACGACCAGGAACATGAGAATTGCAATGCAACCTGCTCGAACAAGACTGAAAAGTAGCGAGTCACTAGGTGCTGTCTGTCCACTTGATGATGATGATGATGATGATGATGATGATGTTAATGTAAGTAGTGATGGTTACGATAATGGTGTTCGTGTGGCAATCTGCTGACTCTCCAGAGTTTTTAACGATGATGATGTTCGAAGTCGAACCCCAATCGACAATTTGATCGAGCGACGTATTTGTAGTTCTCACCACCATTATTTGCAATAGCCAATCAGTATCCCATAGAATTGTGAATTGTCGCTTACTTTGGTAAGATTCATCTGATGTTACTCGTTACGATCATCGTCGACGTTTTCGTTGTCAAGCGATCGATCCGACGCGAACGTCGGCGTCAAACGGCCCGCGTCGAATCCGCCCTCTCGACGTTCATCTTTAGGATTGGAGTTTCTACCTGGCATTCTATTTCGGAACAGTATTTAGCATTTGATTCATCTGATTTCTGCAGTTTTTGTTGACGTGAATGTCTTAATTAAGACGCGGCGACGCGCGTCGTTCGAGTCGCACGAACCTCTCTTGCGGCACGCAAAGTATTTTTCGACTTCAGAATTTTTAAATCATTTGTAAATAGACTACATCCCAATGTCCATTTGAATTTTAATTGTTTTTCGAGAATCTTTCATTCGATTGTTATTCGAATCGTTTTTTTCTTCGGGGATTTTTTCCTCCAAACTCGTCGGTTTTTTTCGAGAGAAGGGAAATCGTGCTTTGTGTTCGACTCGTATCTCGTACAACGAATAAACAAGGAACCATCAATTGTTTTCAAATATTTTTACATAAATTTGTAATCATGTATTAGGCTGAAATCTGATCAAGCTTCAATAGTTTTATAAAGAAAAAAAAATTAAACAAAAAAGACAACAATGTCGACCTCCCGAAAGCCAATGTCTCCACCGATTAAGAAGGGCCCGGAGTCCGATCGGGGCAGTTTCAGTCGCCCATCAAGATGGAGTCCGCCTCGGGCGGAGGAGAAAGACCGACCACTGGAAAAAGTCCCCTGAGAAGGTTTAGTTCCTTCATGAGGACTTCTGCCTTCATGTGGAGTCTCTTGTTCTCCACTGTCAGAACCTCCAGGTGTCTGGCAAACTCCTTCTGGCGCTGCTTGGCCTTGTCTCGACTCTTCTTGACCGCGAGATTGTTGCGCTGGCGCCTGCGATGGTAGTCCTCGGACTTCTTCGGATTGGGACTTCGAATAGAATTTGTAAATTTAATAATTAATTTGCAACAGCGTTCAGCGAGTGAGCATATTATTGTACAATAGAGCCAATGAATGTGATGCGGATTTTGTGCAAGTTTACGAATACGAAACCTCGCCAACCGATTAAACGTTCAA
Organism: Hirudo medicinalis; assembly: GCA_011800805.1. Taxonomy (NCBI): domain Eukaryota; kingdom Metazoa; phylum Annelida; class Clitellata; order Hirudinida; family Hirudinidae; genus Hirudo; species Hirudo medicinalis. The sequence goes on from MPNW01000948.1 coordinate 34,629, forward strand.
CTGGCAACTTCATTGTATCACAAAAGCAGTTCATGGTTGGTGTCGTGGCATTAAATGAATATTAAAGACAAGCTAAGACGATCCCCGTGAAGACATCTTTTCCAAAGTTACTCAATGTTCTAATAAAAAAACTTAATTTTGACGTGACAAATGTGCGTTACCGAAGCTAATTACGAGCTGCTAACTAAAATAAAGTAACCACCACAGCTGAAATGATGTCCTCGAGTTCATCATTTTGGGACGCCACTATCATCAGACCTTAGCAAGGTCACCTTACCACCTCCACTCGTACAACAAAGACAACGATGTTATAAGCACGACAGCATTGCAAGCAGCATTCTCACCTCCAAACCTCGTTCTCCTTGGCTGAACTTTCCCCGTTGGACATGGACTCGTCCTCGTCAGTGGCCTCATTGCTGCTCGGTGGGCTGGTAGCACAATGGCCATCTGGAGATTAATAGAAACAACGTTATTACCTGCTCGTATCAAAGCAGCAGTTTAACAACTTAAAAGGCTGCTTATTAGTGATGGCACGATGGGTAGAGCACCTGTTGCATAAGTTGCAATTCCATAATTTCATTTCATTCATTTATTCATTTCATGAGACCATCTTACACAAAAAAAAAGCATAAACCATAAAGTTTGTAAAAAAAAAAAACTCCAATGATACTCAAAGACCACCTGAATTCCGTCACACAAACAGAACGTGATAATTTCTTTACAACAAATTAAATATTTGAACTAATAATAAATTCGAACAAATAAATAATACTAAAACAAGTGAGGGGCAAAATTTTAGATAAGGACCTTATGACAGTAAATATGCAATTTACATGCAAGCTGATGCAATATCTAGAGGTGCTATCATGCAAAAGTTGCCAATAAATGTGATACTTTAAAAAAAAGGCTGCAAAATTTAATTAAAGAGAATTAAAATTTAGTTAAATTAGAGTCTAATTTATTTGTACAAGATACTACTGAATCAGAAAGAGCAACAGAACTCACTGTTGCAACATAACAGCACTAAATGTGGTCATAGTCAGGCAATTAGCTTAATATCTTTGTACTACTATTGCATTTTCCATTTCTAAGTAAGTTAAACTCACAAATAGCACTAATATTTAAAATATATGCTTTAGGAATAGACTTGAAAATTAATAAAATCCAGATGGTATTCAACAAACCTTCAAAACTAAAACAACTTTCGTATTTCGTTTTACTCGACATAAGTTCGGATTTCATTTTTAAATGTGTTTAAAAGTTAGACTTTCGTTATAATATCATAAGAATTGAATGCTGTCCTCGAAATAGAAACCAAAATTAGCAAATTTTCATTTTCTGTACTGAATTTGATAAATCGTGTTAAGAAAGCAGTCGCTATGACATGTAAACTCTACCCGGAGTTCTAAGCAAGACTAAACTAGTCGAAACTTAACCGACAGCTCGTTTACTTATAAACAAGGATATTTCCTCAGCTCGAACAGACGATCTTGCGTATTACGCAACAGGCGATCATGTAAACATGTGGCGATGGACAGAATTTATTAATCATCTTCATTATTTATTCGTTGCGCGTTTAATAACTGCGTTTTGGTTTTTATTGCACAACGATTGCAACATTTACCTTAAAAATAATTAATTTAATTTTTATTTTCATCAACGTTAATAATATACAAAAAGGAAGATTTTATTCTATTATTAATTTTGCCCATAGTTTAGGCCACGAAATTTGGTTGCGTTCTTGTCAGCTTCAGTAGAATTATATTCCAGCATTATCTTCTAACTGCTGCAAGATGGCTGCGTCGGGTGGCTGTATCCTCCTTCAGTTTTGTTTTGAAATGAATAAAGCCTGGTGTGAAATCCATAATTTAATGTTGGATATTTGAGTAATACCTAAAACGAAACATGTTTTCAAAAATGCTAGTCTGAGTCTGTAGTTGTCGGATTTCCGACATCGGAAGCATCCTGAAGGCCTATAAGAATCCATATCCTCTGGTATTCTTTAAGAGTCATGGAATTCGAGGTGAAGATGTGCGCCGGATACCTGGTATTTTGTGGTCTGCCAGCCTTACTTCTCGTGAATGATTTCCTCATGATCAAGTGCGAGGAGACGACTACTGATCTGTTTCTGAATATCATGGATAAAAACATGAGGGAAAAGGCCATGGTGGATGTGGTTGTACTTAGGAAGCGCAACGGGTCTCTGGCTCCCTCTGAAACTATCCAGCTCACTGGCATCTTTTCCTCAGCTGGGACAATAAATAATGCAAAAGGATATTTGAGACATGTCAGTCTGCTAATTTAGCGTTCTCAAATGAATGATTATTAATAATGCAATGATTTTTCTAAAGGATTAATATAATTAATGTTATATTTGTGTATTTAGTTACGTTGGTAGAAATGTTTTAATCATTCGATTTGTCACTGTAAATTGTATAGATTATCGTGATGAATGTAACGTCACATCCAGATTCGCCTTTGCACCGAGTCCAATGACAGTGTATGGTCGAGGTTTGAATTTATGCCTTGGATTGCCATCTTCACACTCCAGGAAAATGGTGAGGACATCCACAATCCATTCTGCTTTCCTCCGATCGACAAGGTGATTTTGTTTTCATAAAGAAATTTATTTAACTCAATTTGATCGATGTCGAGCTCGACAGAGTTCTCGAGTTTTAAATTGTGCCTTTGATTCGTTTAAAATGGAAGAAGAATGTTACTCGATGGTTAGAAGAAATTAGTCAAATGGTTTTAAGTCTAACATATCTCAAAATCTGCTTGGATATTTACCGAATCATTCAAATTCTTGTGTATTTTCCACTTTTCGAATGTTGCACAACTGTTCATTTTCGATTGAAATAGTTGAAAACATTGTGAAAGCTCGTCTCTTGTAGCTCAAATTCAAAAGTCACTTCACATCACTGGATGAAACATGAATCTGAAGTACAAATAAGGTTTACCAATTTCAACCGGCATTTATTTGGCAACGACGACGGCATTTATTTAGGACGGTCGAGACCAAGATGCGCAACATTTGCAATGCGTTCGTCACTGTCGTTTATAAAGTATTCAACGATATCATTTGATCTTAAAATTCAATAATTTCCTCTACCCATTTTTTAAAACCAGGTCAACATGGCCATCGCCAAAGGGGCAGAGGCTGTCATCGTGGATGTCAGTGAAAATGAGGCTGCTGGAAAGCAGGTGTCGCTCTTTTGTTTCAGTTTGAATATTTAATTTTCCTCTATTTGTTGTTGTTGTTGTTGTTTGAATGTTGCACTTGTTTCCCACCTGCTATGCCGTTCCTTCCCTGAAGGATTTCCTCGGAAAGAGTCATTAATATTAATTAGCGACCGGCAAGGTTCCGATTGGCTGCAGGTGATCGACACTGTAAACAGCTGCTAGAGGAAATGCCTCGAGTTTGGTTTTTGATTTCACAAGAATTATTAGATTTTTTTTTAAATCTTTCACCACTTGAAGTGCACATTTGTGTTGTTTCAGGATAACGAACATTTGGAATTCTTTGTTTTGTTTCGCTAATTTGTATCGTTTGTCCTGCAACGAAAATGTCTATGAAGAAAGTTACATTGCCGGGTGAATTCAGACGAGTCGATGCGTGCTAAGATAACTGGACAGTAATTACAAAACATTAACATTAATTATAAAAGAGTCTCATCATTATTATTAATATCATTATTGTTGTTATCGTTATTATTATCATCACCATTATTTGTTTGTTCTTATTCTGTTATTTATTATTGCTGATCGTTTGTTGTCACTGTCAGTTCAAGAAGCTTCAAGGACCGGTGTCAACGAAACCCATAGTGATAATCAAGGGCAAGGAGGCAGGTCAGCTCAGGAGGGCCATGCTGTTGGAAGTGGAGGCAATTGGAAAGATACAGTCGTCTGCTCCTGTCGACAGAGAGAAGTCTAACCACGAGACGGTGGTTATTTGTCATTGACGATGAGTACATAAAAATATGATGATGATGATGACTTTAATGTTGAGTACACAAAAATATGGAGCTGGTTCTTAGGACTATGGAATGACTAATGCTATATTGTTAACATGTCAGCTGATGATGAATATTAATGATGGTGATGGCATTAGCAGTGGTGATGATGATGATGACAACATGACAGTACATCTTTTCCACCCCAGGACAGCCACAGGGACTACTACACCATTTCCATTTTCTTGGGCACCTTGCTTGTTCTGTCACTTATATCCATCGCTGCCATCCTCAAAGTAATGGTTGTTGCTGGTCTTTGTTGTTGTCGTTGTTGCTGAAAGTTTGAGTGTTGTTGTTCTGTTGTGGTGCTATTGTCAGATGCCATTGAAATTTGAATGTCGTCGAGAAAAGATTCATTCGTTGAATGTAATGTGGTGACTAACTTCGTCACATAACTAATTAATTAGGATCACAATTAATGAAATGATTGTAGTGTGTACTTTGTTGAAACCACCGAAGTACAAAGATTGGATGTACTTAAGCATTCAGCTTAACTGAGTTCTGTTTCCATAAACTAGTTTCAGTTTTGTCGACAAATGGCTTTTGTTCATTTTCAAGCTCATGTTTTTGCCATGAAGCTCTCCATTCTCTTAGACGAGAGATGGCGATGATGGTGATGGTGATGGCTGGGTGTGGTGGTGGCGGCACTGATGATGAAGACGATGATGATGGTGATTAAGATCCTAAGATGGTCAAGTGGCGAAAGACATTTAACAGCTTGAATGAGTCTCGGGTTTGAGTCCGATTTGATTTGTCGGATCTGGAATTGATCGGATTCAATTAGCTTCGCTTGTTGTTTTCCCAATGAATGGAGAAATTTATTGGAAAAACAATGAGTTCCAAAGTGGAATTCCTCTCAAACAAAACAGCCTTTGTTTTGTCTTCTAAGTTAGAGGACCTTTAATATGTTAAAAATCATATAAATCATCATGCAATTTATATCAATTTATAAATACAAGCATTAAACCATTGTAAATCGTATATGTAGTTAATTCGTATATATGAATTTATTTACCAGTAATTTCATTTATTATTATTTTTTTTTAAATAATTAATATCTTAATTTCTTCTTCTTAAGTTCAAAGGGAGATGGAACAAGAAGGAGGTAAGACCACTTGCCATGTTATCAGGTTCATGTTATCGTTTGTTGTGGCGTAGTAATCTTCTTTGAAGATCGAGACTCGTTTGTACGGGGTGGGGTGATGGCGGTCTAGGGGATCTGCTGCAGGATCGATCAATTCATTTATTGATCGATGATCGATGCATCATAATCGATTGAGACGGTTCATAGGACTAGGGATCGATGAGTTTCATCGATGTTACGGAGTTTTTTTACTTCTGTTCTGCAACAGCCGTGCGCCACTCAAATAGCTAAGAGGGTCCTGAAGTCCATGGAAACGAGGAAATTCAACTTCTCCGACCACTGGTTTGTCACGGAGAGCTGTGCCGTCTGCCTGGAAGAATACATACCTGGACAGGTGAGATACACCGATCGCCCAATTAAGTACATCCGTCCTTTGAATAGATGAAGGTTTTGCAGTGCTTTAGCTTAGCTCAACACGGGTGAACTTCAGATAACTTCTTGAATTCTTCCGATCAATTTAGTGATCGCAATGAATAAAGGAATCGTTATCATTAGGTGATTAATTTATTATGATTACAAATTAACTAGAGTGAAATATATCAAATGGGCTGAGTGATGGCTAGCTGGCTAATTCCAAACTTAACAACTCTGAATTTTTGTAATCGATGATATTTTCTGCAGTGTAGTTGTTGTCATCTTTAGGAGGTAAGGATTCTTCCTTGTCGGCACGAGTTCCACAAATCGTGCGTCGACGGGTGGCTGATCAATCGGAGGACCTGCCCTCTCTGCCTCTCCAACATCCTCGGTTGGTCCTCCGGCCTTTCGAGTTCGTTGCCACATCTCAACGTTGACGTCCCTTAATCGCTGCAATTGCAATCGTCATAGTAACATGCATCATCTGATATTTATTTTAATTACCTTATATTAGGTTAATTACGTCACATAAACTGCTTTGTCGCATCTTGTATGATGTATCCAGATAGGCCTAACAGTTCCCGGGATGGCTACATCTACACCAGCAAGCAGCCCTCCTGTTCGGCCGGTTACCGCAGGCGCTACGACGTCATCGACGATGCCAGCGATGCCGACCAGCTCGGATATCGACAGGACTATTACCACGGCGATGCTTTTTTGGGAGGATACGTTTCAGACGGAGGGGGCTTGGATGCGGTCGTGGGGAGCTATGAGCACGGCATGGGATTTTCCACTCAGGCTATTGTCACCGACTACCAGCAACAACAACAGCAGCAGCAGCAACAACAACAGCAACAATCTCAACAGGATTTCATATATAGGGGTATCATCGAAGGTCAAGGCTATTACCACGGCGACGAGGCCGACTCCGCCGAAGAGGTGGGCTCGGGCTGCAGGACCACGTTCGGATTCGACAGGGCCAGTGCTCGGGAGAGGCACAGGAGGTTTTCCGGGAGGAGGTCCATCTCTTCGTCATCGTACTGGAGCGGTGGATCGAGATCCATTCGCTCACGAAGAAGTGTCATTCCAGAGTACAGCAGGCTGAGGATCAAGCAGCGACTGTCTCCCAACTCAGATCAGCCTCCTTCCAGCTTTGAAAAAACTCCACCTGCCGTGGGTTCTCGGGACCAAGCCCCTTCTGCTCCTCCACCTTTGTTGCACTCAGCAACTGCTCAACAGTTACAGGTTCTGCCCCAACAGCACCCAGTTCAGCACTCCTCTCCGGTTCAGAATCAGACGACCAATTTTCCTGACCAACAGTCCTCGACCACTCTGCCAAGATGTAAGAAGCTGGAACAGGCCTCGTCCAATCACGGAAAGAAGAAACGTCCTCCTTGCTGCTCATTGGATGATGAAGACGAATTTATATGGAGGAGTTCTTCGACCTTCTCGACAGTCCTAGCTCTCAATTCTGGATCTTATAGGTCTGCCATCAAGTCGGGCTGTTTGGGAAAGTTTGGGGATGGATCGTTCCATTTGAAAGAAGAAGGGGCGGGCAAGATCAGAAATGCCGGGACAGCAGAAGTTCACAATTTAATGCTGAATGATAGGTCAATGCCTACAAAATTTCAGAATGATTCAACCAAGTTTGCTCAATTCCCTAATACTGCCAATCAAAATTGTGAAAAGTCACAGTCAATGGAAGTATCCAGCCACTACCACACCCTACCTAGTAGACGTTTCCACCATCACCACCGTCGCTACTCCAAGTGCTACCAACAGAACGAGGATTCAAACAAGAACTTGTTTTCAGAGTCAACCAATCAAAATGTAAGGACAACAGAAGTAACAGAAGAAAGCAGAGCTGGAGGAACAGTTGGGGAATCAAAATGTTTGAAGAAAAAGCCACTTCTTGAATGTCAAGGTCATGATAGGTATCACAAATCCAACCTGATCCAATCAACAAAGAAGTTTGACAATTTCAGTCCTAGTAAGAACAAGGAAATAGGTTCAAAGAGGTTGGAAGATGCTGATAACAAAGTGGAGCAAGCCCTTCCCCTGAGCATTGGGGTCAAGGAGAGTTCAAAGTGCGACGGCAAAGGTGCCTCCCCAAAGGTGGTCAGTATTTCGAAGCAACCGATCTTCATAGATGATCGTCTCCAATGCTCCCACCCTTCTCACTACCACAGAAGGTCACCTCAGTTCAAGGTCACGAACCTTTCCTCAATCACCTCGACCTCTGGGGTTTCCTTTGCGTCTCCTCCACCCTTCCACTCATCGCCGATGACGACGACATCGTCGGCTTCGTTGACCTTACAAGCCCACCCGAAACACTTTGCCCCTAGATCGGCCTCTTCGCACACCTCCAACGTCATGCTGCCGCTTTCCGTGCAGACAATACACAGGGCGCAGAGGTTCTTTGCTGCCCCACCTTTGAAGCCTCTGATGGGCATGTCGTCCAGGTTCGGTGCGTCTCTCATGCCCTCCACTTCCTTAACGGGCAGAAAATCGACAGCCAAGGACGATTCCCCATTGGTCGAGATGGTGGATCGATCCAAATGTGGCAAGATAACAAAGGTCGGGGATGCCACGAACCCACCGAGGACCGACCCCACAGAAAGGAATTAAGATGGTGATGGTGGTGGAGTCTCACAATGCCTCTTATGTTCTGTGGGAGATTTTCTCTCCTGGTATTTTGAATATCCTCTAGGATAGAGGTCATTGTGCGACTGCTCCTCTTGGACCGAGGTTGCCGTCATCGAACGAGAAGGCAGGGCGGTCGTTATGTTGTCGTTCGGTGGATTTCTAATTGGCGGTAAAAACTCGAGATATTGATATCCATTGTGTTTTGATTGGTCGACAGGTATTCCATATTTTCCTGCTTGTTTTTGATTATCGGTCCGGCGGGTCTAGTCTGAGTCCTCGATCCCCGCCACTGAAGCCATAGGGTTTGATGTGTCGTGAAGTCGTTTACTAGCCGAGGCACGAGGATGCTTTATTTTTATACCTCGTGCGTTCGGTCGTCTGCATCGCGACGTCTGCTCGGCCCCGTCGACGGGGAAGCGGACGCTTTATTTTGAGTCCCCTGGCTCTCTCAGTCTTTGGGGCATGCCAGCTGTTATTTTTTTAAACTCTGGCGGCTCGAGTCGGATTGTCATTTTACCTTCAAGTTCCCTCCTTTCTTCTCCAAAGTTCCCGACGAACCCAATCTCCTGCGAGTCTTTCTGCAGAATTCCATTTCCACCGATCTTCGCTTTCCCCGGCGGGCGTTCCGCTCGGCCTCCACCCCACCCCTACTCGTCGATTTCCCTCGTTAACATCCTTGCTCACGTGGTTGACATCAGTTGATTGAATCTTTTGATCCTTCACCTTTTGACCAGTTTTTGCACATTTCTACCATTTTTTAGATTCTTAATTTTTTGCATTTAATTTGTCTTTTTACGTTTTGAAAGCAAAGAGAAATGCTCGTTTCGAATTTCATGGACGTGTCGTGTCGTCTGCTTCTCATTCCATTCTGTCTCCTCTGACTACCTCTGTCGGTTATATTTTAAGATTCGCTTAATTTTTGGACGAAGGTGGTTCATGGGACCAAAGGTCATCATCATCATCATCATCATCCAGCGTGACCTTGTATTTGTTGTTTTATTGGCTGCATTCCAATCTGTTGTTATTTTGGTGTTGTTACAGTCATGATCTTGATATTCAACTTTTGAATGACATTACGTCGTCGTCATCATCATCATCATCATCATAACCGTTGTTATCGTCATCATAATATAGATATATAATATAATATACAATATTATGTGCATTAACCATCATCATTTTACTATCATTATGTTGTTTCATGCAACTGCATTTACTTATACTATGACTGGGATGATCTAAACCGCCATTGTCGTCAACGTCGTCGTCGTCGACATGGCTGCCAAGGAGACTAAGAGGAAATTTATTTTTACCTATGGGAAATCCCACACGATGATGTTGATGATGACACGAGATATAATCACTTATCACTTCCCTTGAGTGATAACAATTAGGACCAACGATGTTCATTATCATTATCATCAACCTTTGTAGTGCAACTCATGACGTCATTATCATTCATTACCTTGTTCTGTGCTGGTAATAAATTTCATACTTATCACGACCTGCATTGGCTTCAATGGTGATGATGATGATGATGACTGTGGTGGTTGTGATGGTGATGATGGTGATGACCACTAGTGATTGTGATGATGACGACGACGATGGTGGTGCACGGTCGGAGGCTTATATGAATTTCTTTTGCCTATTTCAGTTTCATTTTTGAATTAATTCCCATTTGATTTTTTCTCTTTTGCTTCTTGAAGGAAAGTATCCTTCTGGATTTATTTCGTTTTGTTGACATTGTTGACTCTGTTGTCTTCATTTGTGTTGTCGACGTTTTGACAGTCTGCCTTGAATTTGTTTCGGCACGACTTTCGCGGATCAAATTTATTTTGAACGTCCGAAACGGCCCGTCACGATCCACGAACCCGGCGTTTCTCACCGAAACGTCTGCTTTTCGTGACCGGCCCAACCCACAAAAATACCCCCAACTGTTTATTGCAAGCAAAATTTCCTGAATTAGGTTCTTATAAGTTATTTATTCACTCTTTTAAAGTCAGTTTTCCGTTGACATGGATGCTGTTGCAAGAGTTCGAAGTTTCTGAGGCCTTTTGGACGAACTCGACTCTTAAGATCGGACTGGTTTTGAGCTGAAATTCTTTCATTTTAATTTCGTATTTTGGTTCCATCTCTTCCATCCATCCTTTTTTTTTTATTGAAGTGCAGAATTAAGGAGCGGTTCCCGAGACGATCTTGCATGGTGAGTTGTGGAGTGCTGTGCTGATGTCTGGTGCAGGACTTCTGAAATATCATTTGGAAAGTGCTAAACCTGATGAATGCACAAATTAAAACATATAAATTTATAAACATTCACAAATTTAAGAGGAAATTAGGACATTTAAAGACAAAAGATGTTCTTTTGGTAAGCTGTTTTGGATGTTCGTGTCATCGCAGTGCATGATTTTGATTGGAGAGTCAGCCGTCCGTACCATGGGCTTTTCCAGGCAGGGGAGGGTATCAATCTCCCCAAAATTCCCTTGGAATCGGCTGACTGTCGTTTGTGTGGCAGTCTCATCACACTGCAAAGACAAGATCGTTGTGCTCTTGTACTCTAACACTGAAAAGAAACATGCCTCAAAGGTGCATCTCCCGTGTGGACCATCCAACCTCCCCCTACCTTTGTACCCCGAGACGTTTCTTTATTTGCAATCTTCAGAGGCAGTCCTCTTTCCATTGGTCACTTTGATGATTCCTCAATCCACTCCCTGGAGATGGAGGTATGACTCGAGGATGTAATAAATAGAAGAATTCCGTTGGTGGCGTCGTTGTCGAAGAATTTCAAATATTATTGACAAGGACATTTGCATTCAATTAATTAATCAATTAATTCTAAGAATTATTTTATTGAAAAAATAATAATGCTTCACAACGACAATAAATGTCAACCTGATAAAACGAGCAGCAAGTTGTACAACATAGCGAACCTGCATTTTTATCAATGAGTACTCTATTGGTTGTTACGTCATTATTGCCATAATTATTATTAATACTATTGTTGTTATGTCGTCGTCATTTTTAATATTTTAATTATTATTAATGTTAAAGCTGTTCATTATTATCAACATTATTAAAACTGTTCATAATTATTAATATTATTATGATCATTATTATTAATGAATTCATTAATTCATCACGTTGTTACCTCAATTCCATGATTGGACCCTCGAAACGCAGACCAAATATCGTTCATAAAACTTCCCCGAGGTATTCGTTGTCTATGTACCACGTCACGTGCTCTGACGTCGTAAATATGATCTCAGTTCTTTGCATTTCATAGGGACTTGCCTTTATAGTCCGGATGTGTGGATGGTGGAATGGTTGAGGGGTGGATTATGTTCATGGTTAGGGTTAAGAAAATTGCGGGGTTAGGGTTAGAGTTAGGATTTTGCAAATGTAGGAGAAATAGCCTTAGACTCTCTCGTGTTTGATTCTCAGTTCTTTGCATTTCATAGGGACTTGCCTTTATAGTCCGGATGTGTGGGTGGTGGAATGGTTGAGGGGTGGAAATAAGATGAAGGATGCTTGACTGGGTTCCAGGAACTGGATTATTTGAGAAATATTTGCATCAAATTTATTATTTTTGTGACAGAAAAATTTTTTTTTAGCTGGGATGAGGGTTGTCATCCATTGATCGATCCATCCATCTCTCGTTTTATGTGCTGTTAGGCTTTCATTCCAATAATCCAGAAAATTATTCAATCAATCTATCCATTCGTTCGTTCATTCAATCAATCCATCCATCCTTCTAAATGAGCAAGATTTTCACAAATTTTACCGTGGATATGAGTGGATCTAGTGATTTGCGTTTATCAGCCGGTCATCCATCTTAAGCAATTCACGAAAATTATGGTGACGACGACGACGACGATGATGATGATGATGATAGCTATGGTGATGATTAAGTCATCGATGGCGGCGTTGATGACAATGCAAAATCCATCATCCCTGACCCACTATTTTGACATTTTCACAGACGTTGAGGATGTAACGTGACTACTACCATCATCATCATCATCATCATCATCATCATCATCATCATCATCATCATCATCATCATCATCATCATCATCATCATCATCATCATCATCATCATCATCATCATCATCATCATCATCATCATC